>JABFOW010000693.1:0-10767 GCA_022817725.1 Archaeoteleia sp. ZL-2020 | reverse complement strand
AACTACAGTAATGAATTCCAAACTGTTTCTGTAATCTTTTAATGCCAAGAAGATTTATTATGATGTTTTAAACATGTGTAACAATATTTTGTTAGTATGTTAGTATGTTATTATAAAATGGATCCTGTTTACAAAGTCTTACAAATATTGTAAAGAAGAAAAATTGTATGTGTGTATGTGTTTGTGTTTGTGTTTGTATGTGTTTGTAGTTGTATGTGTTTTTGTCATTAATATATAAATTATATAATTTTTCACTTTTGTGTATCATATATAATGTAAAAGCTGTCTTTGATAATGATTGAAAGCAATAATTTCAATAAAAAAAAATAATAATAAAAATAAAACAATAATTGAAAAATTTGTATTTAAAGCATTTTAACGAGTGAGGAAAGGATGTTATAGTTATTGTACAAGCTTTTCGTCAGTGATTGTACCATTTTTTATTGTATTTTTTGCTTTGAAGCCAATACATGATATGAACATAATATCAAAATTGATAATTTTTCCAATTTTATTGTTTCCATTACATAATAAATTTTATACTTTTTATTACGGTATAACTACATTTCAAGCATTTATCCTGAAAATTTCAATTGTATTATAAACAGTATTTTGTTAATCCACTTTACATTAGCATTCGGTTTCATGTTCTGCACCGGCCTTAACACTTCGATTCAATTATGCACATGGTCGAAGTGATGACAGTATTTCGATGCACTCACAAAAATTAACTTTGTTAATTTAATAAAAGTCTCTATGTTAAGTCAACACTACTATTAACAAATTGTTATTGTAATCGTGCCTATGGAATGAAGGAAAAAGTATAATTAGGTGCATAAATAATGAGTTTTTGTATGTCTAATATATTAATAATATTTTGCAACAAAAATATTAATTACAGCCATACATTTTTCCTCGGTGTCGTTACCAGAAACACGTTTACATTTTCACGAAGAATATAATATTTTCAAATACTAAATTTGAAACTTCCTTCTTCTTTAACCAAGTTTCAATCTAGTAATTATATAATAATAATTATCAGGATGGTTGTCTCAGAGTGCATATTTCTCAATCTTCTCCATAGCAAAAGAATTTCCAGCTCAGTTGGCTCAGTCCTCGGTTTTGGTATTCCTATCAGCATCTGCAAAATCTCTTTATCCATACGCAATATCTTCCTTTCGTCGATGATTCTTGGCTGAATTCGCTCCGCTGACGACGTCGACGTATATACCGTCAAAGAGGAAAATTACGTCGGAGAAGTTGCGCTCATACCTGATAGGTGCACTTCCCTGATGGAGTAAGACAGGCAACGGGATCGTTTCGTACTACCGAAATGCATCTTGTCGACAGCGTGTGGTTGCTATGCGTTTGCCAGTATGCTCTCGTCGGTGTGTCGTCGGCAAATTTGCTCATGAAAGACAAAGCTCTTACTCGGAGAAGAACCTTTGATCGTTATTTGTGCATAACACTGTGGTTACTTGATGGTACTGCTTCTACTTGGTGTTGAATTGCTATTATCAACACTTATTACGCGCATGTCCTGAACATACTTCAGACACAGTAAATCTACACCGAGAGAAATTCTATAGTAACAGTTAAAACCTTTGGTATCAAATTAGAGAAATGACTGTCATTTGTAAAATTGACAAAATGCTAATAACACTAATATAGCACTTTCAATTTTATTGTTTATGCAACAAAACTATAATTAATCAATGAAATATAGATTGAGCGACGTCGAATTTCTTGGTATGAACAATACTCCAAATCTATTGGAATTTCCTATTTGATCCGCCATTTTGAATCAGCCATTTTGAATTTCTAAGTTTTGATGATAGCTTCAGATTCACTGACCCTGAAAAGCTAGTAATCAAAATAGTTAAGCAAGTTTGATAACTCCTTAAAGTGCTGCTATAGTTTCCTGGTCGTAGACGTTGAAGGGTTCTTTAGAAGATTAAGAATTAATAATATATAAAATTTGTACGAAGGGTAACAACATGCATCTTTGAGTATTATGCCTCGTATAAGTTTAAACATTTAAAATCTCTTCATATTTTCTGAATTACTAAATTTATTTGACCGATAATCATTTTTAGAATAATGTTACGTAATGATAATGGTGCCAATTCATCTTTTTCCAAAAACAGATTTCAATACAAAATATTTATTCAACGATCAAAATTAATACACATATTTGTTTCTTCATTATATTATATGTAAGTCAGATGAATTATACGTATAATCTTTCAATCCTTAATACTTGTAATTTTTAAAAGTTTCTTCTATTGTACTTGAAAACCGAAAAATTCGTATATTTGGAATATGAGTACGTTGCATTATTTCCTGAAAACGCAATGCTCTTTACTATTTTGATATTGCATCATGTACGAGGTTCAACCAAGATTAGGTTAGAAATTGCCGGATTTGGAGGTTATTGCTAAAATCATATAATCCTTTTGAGATTTTGTGATATCAGCAATAAGAACAGACATATGAAGTTATAGTGTCTGGATCGTAAAATTCAATTTCCCATTTCTACGGTGGGGTGGTTACATCGGTTTCAGTTATATGATATATATTCTGAATGTTTTGTTAAGCTTATTATTTAGTGAATACAAAATAAGAAGTTAAAGAAAATGTATTAAGCACCTTAAATAGAGGTCATACATCGTTGAAATCCAATCCAATCATTGAAACGTAATGTATACTTTCTTATGAGTACAGCTATAAATAATAACATTTAGTTTATATGTGTATTTAAAACGGTAAAGCTATTTATTAGAATATATAAATAAATGGTTTTTTAAGTGCCATAAAAAATGTTATTCGGGGCGAAGGATTTCTGTAAGAATCTTACCGATATTTGTGTGTCAAATTTATAATCTCATTCGACCCACATTTATACATTTAACAAGGGTATATTATATTTACGTCTACGTAAATCAAATGAAAGACCTAATATGTAATATATATTTCATAACTTGCTAGCTCGTCTCGGATTAAATTGTTAGTTATTTAATGACAGGAAATCCTTCTAATTAACAAATTATACATTTACGTGGAGTTAAGTTTATTTTACTTTATTGGTTTATTAGAGAGGTAGATAATAATAATTCTCCCAACTTTTATTATTAATTATTTATAGAAAATATGAATAATTTCTATCAAATGTTTGTTTCAAAAGTTCTATCAAAAGTCATTTAACTTAATTTAAGTTTTTAAAGGATTTTTAATTTGGAGGCGAATATTATTTTTTATTTTAAGAAAATATTGAATATACTCTATAAACATTGAATCTGAATCGAGCTTTTCTTTGTGTTTGCGAGTATCACGTAGTTTCTGAGGTGTCATACAATCCATCGCCATTTCTACCGAAAGCAGCACTTACTTTTGTGACCTTTTTGACCCTCGCTCCGTGTCCACTTGCCTTTCCTCGTTTTCCCGCTTTTGGTGTCATCAGTCTTGCTAGCTTCCGGATACTCTTTCGTTTCCGCCTTTTCCGCGTTTCCCGCGGCAGGTCGTTATATCAATGCTGTCCTGTCTCCGCTGGCAAACTCTGAACTCTCCTCGCGCTTGCTTCTTGTGATGCATTTTTTATGCGAGTTGAACCTTTTTACGTTCCGTTTATTTTTCGACACACTTAATTCTTTATTGTTCCTCGGACAATATCAAGGAAAAGTGCACTCGTCTTTTGGTGTGATATTACAGTTTCCAAGACAGTTTCTAACATGGAAATGTTAAAAACAAAAAAAAAAATCTTTAAATTGCACTTAATAATTTTGTTTAATAATTTAGTTCTTCGTCCAAGTCTTTAAAATGAGAAGTTATAAATATTGATTTTAGTTTTCGATTTGTCGTATTCTTCTTAGAGACAGATTCATTTCCCTGTAAACGGAAATGCAATTTTCCAGTTGTTTTGTTCGTATTTCGAGACTTTAAGCAGCGCATTGTCAAACTTTCAAGTTTCCTTATAATGACGTGAGCTATTGTGATCTTTCATTAACTGTTGTATAGTATTCAAAGTTTAAGATGGAATCTGATAAAGAAGTTTCCGGTCAACACCTGGGTTGCATAACGGATTTATTTCGATCTAAAATATAAAATGAATAAGTAAGTCTTTAAAATCCATAAAGTTGTAAGGAATACATAAAATAACAGAAATATGGATTATTAAAAAGTTCGCGTATTTGAAATTAAAATATGGGTATTAAATAAATAGTTTCGTGATTAGCATACATCACGACTATTTTTTATTCTGAATGGAACCGCCATAATAAATCCGCTATCGTGCCGTATCGATCATTGCGGCGAGCCATGCAGGGTCGTTTATCTATTTCCGCTGGCATCCTCAACCGTTAAAAAAGTCACCGCTGGCGTTGCTTCCATTCTTGAGTCGGAATCAAAACAGGCGTACTGGTCCCAGTAATTACGTCTTTCCATGTGGTCTCGACGAAGAGAATTAATATTAATTCTTATTTGGTCCAAATACGAATAAATAATTCATTCGCGTTGAATATATATATATATCATGATTATATTTTTTCTGTTGGTGTAGATATAGAGAATAATAAGAATCTCAAAGTTAGTAGATTGCAAATACATGAGTTTTCATGAAAGATTTTTTATATTGCTATTATAAAAATATAATGATATTTCGACATTTCGTGTTTCAGCGAGTAATGAATCTCTTCAACGATTTATTACATTACCATGTACTACAGATAATATCGATTTGCAACATGCCTATCTCAGTCCATGAATCGTGGAATCGAATATTTTGCGATAATCTATTAGCATCATTAACAGGCCGAGTCTCTACTAAATAGCACTAGTAGCTGTGCCGAACGCTAAATACTCGGCACAACCCGTTAATCTCCATCTCGATTCTCAGTGTTCACATGTCATTTGCCAGACTTAATCAATTGTTCTCAAAAAGCATTCATACGACAGATTACGTTCCCTTGATATAAGTATGCGAAAACTGTCTATATTAGAGAATAACATATATTGGGAATACATTCCTTTGAGGAATATATTCAATTGAAAATCATTTAAAAATAGGTACACAAGAACAACAAGTCTTTTTAGATACTGCAAGACTTTCTTTTCAAAATGAATCGTCGACGAAGTCAATATGTTAATTTTTGCAAAAGTTATACATGATTCAAGACAGGAAAACTTGTCGGTCAATAGATTATGGCATATTTAATATACAGACATGATCGTCATATTAACGATTTCAAACATTGAAATATATAAATAGCGTAAAATATTGTATCAGTATAGTTTTTCCTTGATTCAATTATTTTCAGTTTTAAATATGCATTCAACAAATTGTAAAACAATAAATTTCATTGTGTTTCCAATAAAAACATATTTCAATTAAAAAGTTATAAATTTGTTCGTTCAATATTATGTGACTCTTTCAAATTTTTATCTTTAATAACTGTATTCGATTATACATTCGAGCATTGGATCGTCATAAAATCGTATCACCAATTATTTTTCAGTTTATACTTTGATACCCCATTTGTTACAGCCGGCGTAAACATAACCATTGCGATATGAAATTATCCCATCCCGATATTCATGTTACGGGAAAATAACCCGAAAAATCTTTTGTCGGAGACGATGTATAAACTCATTTTGAATATTAATTAAACGGAATTTTGTGTTTATAATATTAATATGATTAAATATTAACATGGCAACTTTTGTGTGATAATTACATACCGTGTAAAGGTATTCACGTAACTATGTGTCTAACCATATTTTCATTAAAGTTTAATAAATGTGACCCCTGAAAAATTCATTAAAATGGTTTCTGTGTTATTTATTATTTTCGAAAGTTATAAAAGTTCAATGAAATGGTTTTTAATCCTATTATGACAAAAACGTTAAAAAATTGTAAGATCGCGATACAGTATATTATTATGCCTAATATTTTAATTCGAATCAAAATTTTAATTCATGAGCGAGCGCAATATATTACAATATTATTTCACATAAATTTCCATATTTCACGAAAAAGCTTTTCATGTTGACTTTTATTCCTTTTTACGTGCATTTTGCGTCAGCAGCATTTCTTGTTTTCAAACAGCAGCATTGTGTTGAAATTGTTAAAAAGCCGTGCTCTCATATTGCGATGCATATTTTTGTCTGAATATCCGAGTAATTTGGTCCAGTACTCTTGTCCAGGGAGACTAGCCCGCGGCGTATTTTCTGCACCGGGACAAGAACTCTCCGACGAATTTATTTCTCGCGCAAACTACCGTCATAAATTGCACTCCTAAGCAAACAGATAATGTCCTCAAATCCACACGCCAAACTTCAGTCGTAGATCAGCGTCTCTTTTCCACCGATCTTCCGTTCTTGCCGACCTTACCTCGCCAAGTTACTTTTAATACCGATTTCAATGCGAGGAAGACAAATCGTTTTCATTAAAGTACCTGGGGGAACTTTCCACTGCGACGAAATTGTAAAATTATCTTGATTAATGGTCAACCAAGAAGTCCAAATGTATTTTACCATTTTATCCTTTCGAACAATGAATCGAAGAAAATTCAAGAAAATTAAGGTACAATTAATTACTTAGGTCTAAAAATATACTTGGAAGATAAAATTTATGGCACAATAAATATGGGACATTTCGATTCAAGCAAACTGGAAATTATCAATTAATTGGTAGATTGTATGTAAAATAAAATTACACTGCTATTTGGACAATTAAGTGAAACAAACTTTAGCCTAAATTTGAATCTGTTTTATGATAGCTATTATTAAATATTTAAATATGATTTTATATTGATCTATGAGTATATATTTTTATTCTACACATTGAATAATTTGAAATTCATACCATTATCTTTCTGTCACATTTCTGAAGTACAGTAATTTGGAATAATAATAAAGATAATAGCAATTCTACTCATTGCTATTTCAGTAACGGCATCGATATCGGGTGGGTATTTGATCGGGGAGAGAATTTCCATTCGGAACGACTCGCTCCAGAAGGATTCATCAAGGGCGTATCAGAATTTGCATAGAAATTAGTAAATCTATTTTACGCATTTCCATTTTTTGAAACTTCCGTATTTTCCACATATTTTGCGTTATAACATTATAATATTTTGAAAATCCATCCTCTATACACAAATTAAGTGTATATATTGTATGAATTTAATAGGCCGCGGTACATGTACAAATACAAGGAATTTTGAAAAAATACATTATTAAGTATCAACTTGGATTATAATCATGTATATACTTGAGGTAAATGTGTATGAAGTAGTTTTCTGGATTGCTGATTACGAATCTGAAATATTAGACGAATGATTTAAAATATTCAATGTTATCAACAACCGCAATAAAATGTAAATACTGCATTTTTTCTGATCCGTCAGTTTGAATTTGTCTAATACTGATAATTTGTTCATAATCAGCAACCCAGAAAAGCCTCTTATAAGCATTAAAATCTAATCTAATCTTTCATTAAAATCCAAGAAAATGTTGCTATCAACATTTTGAATTTTTATAATTCTGACAATATATTCATAACTATGCTTTCAATCAAATATTTAGACATAAAATTATTTATCTCTATTCTTCATCATTTTGAGTCGTAACGCGTGTAGCAGCTCTCTTCTTTCGCCAAATACCTGTGAGAATTTTTCGCGAAAAAGGTTGGAGGCGAGATAACTCTGTCTACTATATATTTATGAACATTGTCACTTAGCTGAAAGTTTCTTCTACTTCCACTTGCTTTTATCTCTAAAGGTTGGAAATCTCTTTGTCGTTGTTTTAATTATAACGTCTTTCAGTATTTTCGAATCTTATTATATTTTATGTTTATTTAAATAATTGTTTAGTTTGAAAATTATTAATAACCATAACCAGATAATAACATTTCTATTAATAAAAAGTTAATTTTAATTTTGGCTTAAATATTCAACTGCAGAAAGACTAAGGCATTCTTCGTACAAGAGAAACATAAAATTTACATCTTCGCAAGAGCAGATTTCGTAACACATAAAAACAAAACGATAGGTTATAACACACGAGGCGAAACGTTACTACAAAATTTACCGTATTTGCCTGGAAAACGTAGGTAGCACTTTATTGCTTTCATAAATTGTAACCTAGCTTTGAATCTTCTCAATGACTCCGTTGCAATTTATTGGATTGTGCTTCAGAGTTACATATAAACATTCATAACATTAACTGTTTCATAATTTACACATTCTTTTACAAATTGCATTACTTAATCTTTTTATTACTCGCAGAAATGAATTAAAATTATTCTCTGTAAAATGTACGCTTTCTGATGTGGTATATAAATATCGATTTGATTATCTTTTTCATTTTCATTTCATCTTCGCTAGTCCTTTTCTTTACATTACAACGTCGAACCTCCGTTGCAGTATCTATACGCGACAGCCATCTTCCGGTGGTGGCAAAGTTAATACTTACTCTATCCTCTTAAGATATCGCATTATCGCTAAGGAGCTTTTCACGTAGGTCGTCTCTTTCAGGTCATAAATTTCCTACGGATCGAAAGCTACACCAGATTAAAACTTCCGTTCATTATACCTTGGCCTTTTAATTACTTACTCTTCAAATGGAAGTTAAATGAATGTACGCGTAAGATAGATATTATATTTAACGGCAAGACTGCAATTCTCGATGGTTTATAACGAGTGATCAGTTATCTCTTCAATTATTTCGTATCTCCCTTAACGTGTGATTAAGTTCGATTTTCCGTTCACTTTCTCCCTTGCTTCCTTCCCTTTATTGCCTTTTTCTTTGCCCTTTTGCCAAAGTTTAAAGCCGATATTCTAACCGCTCATTCTACAAGACGCGCCATCCTTTAAGGAAACGGCGATAGATTCTTTACGAAGTTTGCAGTCTATAAACTTTGAACTACAGCAGCGACCGCTAGATAGGTGGTAGAGAACTTTCAAATATTTTTGTTTTTATCTACGTTGCTAACTGTTGCATTTTCTTACAAAATTATTGAAACACGTTGTGATAAGTTTTGACATTTTATGTCACAAGTGTCATACCACATCACTGTATCTTATAGAACAAGTAAATAAAGTAAAATTTTGAGTAAAATAAGGACATAAATAATATGGAACTCCTATTTTTTTTTCTTAAAATTCTGTATTGTTTTATTTTTCTCACATTGAAGACCTTCAGTTTTACTTGTATTCATTTCTCATTATATTAACCTTTTTATATATGATTTACCTGTGATGTGAACTTGTAAGTTATCACATCCCAACAATTTTCGCGGTGGTTTGCGTGATGAGCATTGGTCCGTAATCCTTTTCAGCAATAATGTAGTATTGTATCAGAAGTAGTATACTTTCTGCACTGGTAAATCTAGCGCCATTGAAACAAACATTAACATTACACCATCGCTTGCAAAGCGAGCGATGTGCTCATTCTTCACAAACTGCAATGATTCAGCTGAAAATATGAAATGAATAGAACTTAGAAATATGCATTTATCAATTTTGTAAACGTAGATATTTAAGGCAATATGCTGTCTCACTGGTGTTTATGAAGACAATTCGTTTTCCATTTTTGATTGCTTCAGCGATAGAGCTAGTTACCGATAGATAACATTTAATACATAAAATATAGGAAAAGACTAGTGAACGAACAAGTGTTTCTTTTGTATTTTACAAATGTAAGCTATATCACAAAATATGCTGCAAAACAATCACTAATTACAAATAAATTATAAGGTAAACTCCACAATACAATAAAATCAATAATATAAACTCCAGGCTCCATACATATGTATGTCACCGTTAAACGCAGGGGCGTAATACAACTTGATCTCGCATTTATATTCGTTATTCTACATAAAATTGACAAGTTATAATCTGATATTTTTAGATATTTTTTTTTAAAGATTTTAAGAATAGTATTAAATAATACATCTTTATTATTTTAATGAAATTTGAAAGAAAATAGTTAACAGGTCAATTTCCAAAACCAATTTTTAATATTGGGGTTTTCAAGTATTTTAGTATCAATTTTTTTTTATATTTTCAAATTAAAACAAAATGTTGATTATGTACATACAACATAATAAACAAACCCCTTGTTCAGTATTTTAACTTATTTAATATTAATTTCAACATGATTATTTAATTAGAGAGGTATTTTTAATTGTCTAACAGTTCCAAAAGATAGATATATTTGATATTGCACGTGAAAAGTTAATTTGCAAATTACCACTTCTCCCTATGGCATACTCAATTAACTGATTTTCGCCTTTGCTTTGTGACGTGCATCGAACGTATAAATATAAATGCAACTTTGACTGAAGTCGAACTTCCGAGTTTGCGTTCACTGCTAGCACGTGATTGCACTCCACTGCGTATTCTCTCCCTCGCTTTGGAACTCGGCTAGGATGGTTTATGTCCGGATTCGTCAAGCTTCGCACAGGATTTGTACGAAAACGACCACGACACCAACTCGCCACATTTACCACTACGGATTCCTCGGATATCTCTAATATGACGCGGTCCGAGTAAGCTCGAAGAACATACCGAAATGTCGCTGGAATTTAACGAATTAATTTTACCGGACGTTTATCCGCCGAAAATCGCTGCAAAATTTTCCTCCGAGCTAAATACAGCAGTACTTGAAAAAGGTATACTTGTGTCTGCGTAATGAGTATCGTCGGAATCTTTCAGCAGGTGCATTTCAAGCGCAAGCGAATGTTTCAATATTGCTTCTTCTTGTGAAGCG
>JABFOW010000692.1:0-10767 GCA_022817725.1 Archaeoteleia sp. ZL-2020 | reverse complement strand
TTTACATCTAAAGAGTAGCGTTAAGCAAAAAAGGTTTAGTCCCAATGCGACGCGGGGATGTCATACAGTACTAGTGGAGCGTGTAATTAACATTCCCATGACGTACGCTTATGCGCATCAAGGGAGCTTTTGAACGCTATTATAATGATGGGTACGAAAATCCTAGGAAGATTACACATACGTCCAATATAAAACTGTTGATCGCGTTAAGCTTAATGCTAAATTACTGACTGTTCATGTGGTAGAAGTTGTTAACAATTATTTTATGAACTTATTTCAAAAATTGTTTAAAATAAAAAATAAGAAATTTCATATGTTGGCTCAGAATTGATTAGAGTTGTTTTCCATATGAATTCGGAAATCACAGTAAAAGAGCATGTATAATTTGCACTCGTACAAATCTGTTAAACTAATTTCCATTCTACTTTAGTCGAAAATCATATAGGTATTTCTGTCATTATTTCTAAAACGAAATTTAAAAGTGACTGAAACATTTGATTTACAATAATCCTCTACTGTATTTCATGAAAATTGCTGTCATCCGTGAAAAATCCTGTCATAATGGGACACACATTACGTAACATAAAAATATGGTTTTAAAATATATATATTTAAAAATATTAAATGCATACAAATTTAATTATTTAAAGTAGAAAACATAATAATTAATAGACAAATGCTCTATAAAATGGAGAAATCGCTTAAAATGTACAGAAGGAAAATACTTCTTTACACTACAAGCTACAGATGGCGATGCGAGGTGCTGCTCACGCGCCTATTTATTCTTTCCCATAGTATCCTTGCCAAATTGTTCTGCTCATACATGCTCTACCACAAAGAAACATGCTCGGACTCTATATTCGATAGACATTTTATATACTCTGATAAAATGATTATTTGTTATGTAAAATTAATTTACTTTTGTCCTTGTATTTTTCTTACAATTTAATTATAAAATTTAATTTGTATCTATCAGGAATTTATTTTTAGATATATTACATTTTATGTTAAATGATAAATTTCGACGATAATTATTTTCGTCATTATCAAACTTTACAAAATATTATAAATGTTCAAGATTAAAATAACAAAAATAATAATAAGTTCCTGATATGTCAAAATTACACTTAATTATTTGTGAATTCAATACCAGATCTTAATACTATACAGTTAGTTTGTAATTTTAACAGCCAAAACGATTTCCGATAAAAGTCGGGTAACGAAAAATACTCGATTCCCGACCGAAATCGACGGAAATACCCGAGTTTGACACAAAATCGATAATTCGGGTACTCGCACACTACTAATTATCATTAATAAAAACAGTCAGAAAAAACGGGAAAGGTAGGAAGGTGATTGATTGTTTTTATTTGAGTTGGTCTATCTGTGCATCGAATTTTGTGATTTGTGCTTCCAACTCCTGGCCTTGATACGCGGCCCGATGCTTTTTTCCGCAACGACGTTACATGGAAGATCCGGGTCCATGCTCCAGGTGATCGGTGTTTCGCGAAAGGAGCGAGTCGAGACCGCATACCTTCCTGAAGCTGGAGATGGGTGCAGAGCCGCAGCTAGTGCATTTTGCGCCCGGGGCAACATCATGTTTCGCGCCCCCCTTCTTATAATAACATCATACCTTCGTTTAAGATATCCTGAAGTTGATATAATTATATATAAACTTTAAAATTAAATTAGACCTCTATATAATGATATACAAATATAAAAATAATAAAATGTGTTCATTACCCCACCAGAACCGAAACGTTTTTGAAGCGTTTCGAAAATGTTTCAGGATACGTTTCAGAAACGTTTCCAATTCACGTGAATCGTTTCCGGAACGACTCGAGGCGGGTAAAATGCCAGCCGTTTCCGGTTCGTTGCAGAAACTTTTTAAGAAACATTTTTAGAACTTGGTACGGAAAGGTTTCATGAAACGTTTCCTAATCGTCAAGAGAAATCCATTCAAAAACGTTTGAAACAGTCCAGAAACGCTTTGCGAAACAATCCAGAAATGTTTCCAGAAATAGTTTCAGAAACGATTCAAGAATCAGTTACGAAACAATAAGTATATTACGTATTATTAGGGAATGTTGCAGAGCACATGTCATTTTGAAAGTAATCTAGCTGAAAAAACATAAGTAATACAGGGCATTATCAAATCATATGAATCCAGGTTTGGGTAATTATAAAGAATATATTTATTATTCATTACATGTCGTGGCAGTTTTGTGTTTTTTAACTTCACAATTAATTTGAACATATCACAATGGACGACCATTCTTATATATTAAATCAGATCATATACAATTAGCACAATAACACGTTTTCGACAAACAAATAACATTACACATTACCACATTACACACATCGCGTAAATAACCACCTCATTTTCAAGACGACTAACCTAAATCACAGGTCCGCGGCATGTCACAATCTGCGTCTGATAATAACTGATCACAGAGATCCAAAAGTGCGATACAACGTCGTCGTTCTTTTGACCGTTTCATTTCACCGTATTACAAACACATGCTACGCCTTCTGCGCTATCGAAGCTTCGGGACGATATTGTCGCTTCTAACCATAGTATATTGTATAATAATGAATAATTATTATACAATATAATCGTATATTATACAATATACGATTTATGTGAAGTATAAAACAAGTTCGATAAAGCCAAAAGAACGAGTAAAAAATCTCATAGAATAACGTAATTATAAACAACCAAAACTGGGATTGATTTTTAGTAGTTTTTAAAATAAATAATTTTTATTTTACGTTAAAATCAAACTTTAAAACATTTCAAGTCGCTTCTGCACGAAAATCGTTTTGCGTCATGTAAATTCGGTTCACACATCGTTTTGCATTAAAATGTACTGTCTATGAATTTAAAAATATAATTTTACATCAATAGTCAATAATATAGATATAATATTGTCAATGATAAAAAATTGCGCAGACTGAAGTTGTTTTATGTTATACAGTGCATCTAAAATGTTCCGGGACGGCAAGAAGCGAATCCTAGTAACGACAACATTTGAGACGCACTGTACAAAAAGTATTATTGATAACTATCCTATGAGGTTTTCAACAGGTTTCAAATAAATAACAAGGCGTATATGAAATCGCGTATTTGTGAATATTGGACATATGAACATTTTTTTAGAAATTACATATAAAAATTACATATTTACAAATAAAATTACATATTTACATTAAAACATCATGCACCATTCTCATCCAGTAAGAAGACTCGTATAGAAGAACAAATGAGAAAATCATATTCTCACTATAATTCTTTCTTCTAGTGTGGACTCGTTACTACGGAGATGATTCTGGGCGATGTTGCGAAGCGTCTCTTTCGTTGAATTCCGGCACTTTTGGAGATGGTGTCTTTAACGCTTTGTCGAATAATCGCCAGTCCTGGAGGGTAGCCTGCTGGTCCTGGCTGTGCTGAGGTTGCTACTAAAACAGCTCCTTCAGCAGACGCCTTTTTCTCGCCGAAAGCTTGGCGGGGCGCACCCTCTGGATCGGCGTCAACTTCTGGTTGGCAACGACCTTCGAGAGGTTGGCTACGATCGTCCCTAACCTCCGGTTGGGGACGACTCGTGGACTGTCGAACGTAATTGGAATCAATTTCCAAGGCATAAAAGACTCGCATCGAGAATTCGATACGAGTGCTGGAGCAGGCACGTTTTTTGCGGGAAGATGGTCCAGCGGGGGTCGACTAGATTTCGACGGACGCACGAGTTCAGGGAAAATTACCGCGGGTTTCGTGGCGGGCACATCATACAACTCCGGAAGTTGTTCGCGGAGGTCGGCGTCCAGCATAGCGATCATACGCTTGTACACGTTTTCTTTTCCAGTGAACATCTTCGGGACGGATGTAAAGAAACTCGAGGCAGTATCTTTCTTCAAACAATCCTTCTCTTTAAGTTGTTTGAATGTTATGTCTTTTCCTTCATAAGTCATCTGAAATGTTAAAATCAATAAATAAAACTTATTAAAAAAGTATTTTAAAATTTTATATATATATATATCAACCCCTTTATATATATAGAGGTTGATTGTTTAACTTGACACAAGCTAATATCTCTGAAACAAGGCATTATGGGTAAAAAAATGATATACAAAAGTTGCAGCCAACCGTTCCTGAACGCGGTATCTTCATACTATTAATTATACGACTGCTCTGGCCAACTGGTTAAGTACTTTGCTTCATAGTATGAAGCTGCCGCGTTCAAGAAAGCTTAGGAGCGAAATTTTTGTTATGCTTTCTTATTTTGTTTACGAATTTATTCACTTAAAAATGAAAAAAAAAATTATACCGTTCTGTATTTGAATTTAATTCTGTATCGGATTTGCTTCGAATATGATTCCGAATCAGATTTAATTAGAATAGGATTCCGACTCAGATTTGCGTGAAATAATTTGTTAGTCGGATTCCGACTCGGATTTTTTCCGCGACCAAATCATGACTCGGATTCTGCCGAGGGTTCCGCGTCGGAACTTGTGTCGGACATCCCGACTCGGGTTCTTATTCGGTTATTTCCAATAGGGTTGTTTATACTATTCTACGAATCCTAATGTGTTTAGAACCTAGCTTGGTTGTTACTGTCAGTTGAAAAAATACTTTCAATAGTTAATAAGATTAAGTTATATATATAGTTTATAATAGCACATCATTTGAAACGACGGTTATATAGAATCAGTCATTCAAATAAGTTTTTGTCGCACATAAAATTAGTGTTAAGAACTGGCACGCGTTAGAATAAAAATTTTAAACGTGAAATAGTAAAATTTGAAAACTTCATGAAAAACATTTTTTGCCTTTTCGAATTTTCTCTAAAATTGCAGAATATCTAGTTAAAAGTAGATATTTTGATGTAAATGTGTAAACAAAAGATGTTCCATTTTTTGTGTAGAATACGATTCTGCTAAAAAATATAGGTTCGTTTTTAAAAGAACAAAGTTGACCTTGGATTCAAATAACTTTGAAATCGCAACTTAAGATCAAAAAATTTATCACCATTTAACGTCCAAAACTCTCCAAACCAACTTTTGTACATCATTTTTTTACCCATAATGCCTTGTTTCCGAGATATTAGTGTCTGTATATATATATATATAGATCTATATATATATATATAGATTTATGTTTATAATTTTCATGAATATGTGGTAAATATTTAGAAGATTACAATGTCAAAGATACTTACATTTTCTCGATACAAATCCATTGTTACTGACTGACTGACTTTGACTGCTGCTCGATAATGGCTCTGTTTCTATCTGACTGATTGAAAACTATCCACCGGTTTATAAATGGTCCGATTTAGGCAAAGTGTAGTGTTAAGAACTGGCACGCGTTAGAATACAAATTTTAAACGTGAAATAGTAAAATTTGAAAACTTCATGAAAAACATTTTTTGCCTTTTTGAATTTTATTCATATTATTATTAATTATTTCGGCATGTGAATGCAGCTATAAGATTATGCATATTCGGTTATTTGAGCAAAAGCTTGATATAATCTTAACAAAGATTCCCTATTGAAAATAACCGAGACAGAACCCATGTCGGGATGCCCAACTCAAGTTCCGACGCGGATTTAATTAGAATAGGATTCCGACTCAGATTTGCGTGAAATAATTTCTGAGTCGGATTCCGATTCGGATTTTTGGGGTAGCTGAGTTGCTACCTGCCTTTTTGACGACGCTGCGCGTTACCAAGCGCGTTGCCAAGGTGCGACGGCAGCGAAACTTGGTACAACAGCCGTCCAAAAGTGAGAGAGCCACTGTTTTCTTAGTGATATTATTATATTTGTCCTTAAAAATTATACAAAAGTCTTATATTATAGTAAAGGATATTTTTAACATATCAGTAGCTATAAACCAGGTGTGAAGAATCTTTAATATTGTAGACTGTATTTCTAAATTATTAAATTAGGAAAAATTAGGAAAAATGTATTAAATTAAAAATATTGGTGAAAAGCCATTTCAATGTATTGTGTGTGGAGCATTATTTTCAACCAGTTCTAACCTCAAAGTTCACATGCGAACTCATACTGGTGAAAAGCCATTTAAATGTAATGTGTGTGGAGAATCATTTTCACAGAATTCTAACCTCAAAAGTCACATGCAAACTCATACTGGTGAAAAGCCATTTAAATGTGCCGAATGTGATCAATCGTTTGCATACAGGAGTAGCAGAAGGAATCATATGCGAACTCATACTGAAGAAGAACCTTACCATTGTAAAGAGTGCAACCAATCATTTACTCACCAAATTCACTTAAAGACACACTCTAAATATCATATTAAACAAACCTCATACGTATGTTTAGTGTGTAACAAATTATATAATGTTAAGAGAGATTTGTTAGACCATCTGCAAACCCATTATAATAGCATTTAGATTCGATAATAGATACTTCTAAATGACTGAATTATTCGACAAAACCAATGTTATTTTGTATAATGTCAAAGAGCCAATGAAGTTGTACACAACTGGCTCAATTTTCTTACACTGAGAGAAAAATCATGTTAAATTCAAATAATGATGCATTTATTTCAAGTACACTGAGAAAAATTTTATATTAAAACTTGCAAGAATGTATATTAAATTTAACATTGTTTGTATAGGAAATTGGAACCATAAGGGCAGAGTGGTATAAATTGCGAGAATGATAGCAAAAAATATACTTATCAAAAAGTGACATAAACTACATTGAAATTTACGATTAAGTTTGCACTCATTGACATACATGGCACTAAATTTTACTATACAATGTATATGAATATTTGTAACGCACGGTAATAATTTTTCTTGCGGAAAATATTGATTTTTTACATGGGAAATATTAATTTTTCGTATTGAAAATATTAATTTTTCATATTGCAAGTATTAAAAATGATTAACGTACGTTATAAATATACATATACTTCGGTTCCTAACGAGAAATATTTGTCTGTTTCGATGGGCATTAAACAACACAGATTAATTTCTAACATGGCATATATATATTTTCTCTTTCTTATTGGAATTTATCTCGCTCGGTATTAAAAACGTTTCTCACATACATACATATTCATAACCCGAATCTGACTGAAGTACCAATATTGTTTCGCATACACGCATCGCCGCATTACATCGTTACACGGTACTGTCAGAAGTTGTATATATCCAAAGACGCATTTGCAATAGCGCTTATGAGAAATATATGTGCCGTTTGTAGTGTGCTTTACGATGGTTCTGTACATCGATTTGTATCGACGCGTAGGTGGGAAACTCAAATCATGTATTGGACTGTTCGTTGCGCCGCAACGGTTCCAAAGCGTATTAACGTTTTACTATACAATATTTCAATTTTTAAAAGAAGTTATACATTTCATCGTTATACTTCACGTTTTAAAAAGTGTATTTTTGTTTGTATTGTAAATTTCATGGTATATTCTAGTCAAATTTATTTCCGTGCGTTGCCATTTTTAAAATACTTCTTCCATTTTGTAACATTCTTTATATGAATTAGTTATATGATACAATTTTTGCTATACTTGATTGCATTTTTCTGAACGGATGTTCATACAAATTAAAATAGTAGTAGAAATATATGACATAATTCTTGTAAGATTTGTTATAAATTACTTATGTTTCCACAATCTCAGCAAAGATTGTAAATTTTAAGATATTTTTCTCTCAGTGTAAACGTGAGTTGTTTAAAATAAGTTATATATTTCAAACAAATACATGATTACTTGTTTGAAAGTAAACTAAACTAACAAAATAAAAAAAGACAATGACAATTTTTTTTTCTTTGTTTTGTCATTTACTTAAATAGTTTTAATTTAATACATTTTTCCTCTTGGAGTATATAATTTTGTAACAGACATTTATCGGAATTTGTATTACAAACAGTACAACATATATTATATTTGCATATTATAGTAATGTTTGAGTTCTAATAAAATAATGTAATCGTCATATAGAAATACAGTCTACAATATTAAATATTCTTCACACCTGGTTTATAGCTACTGATATGTTAAAAATATCCTTTACTATAATATAAGACTTTCTGATTGAGATATATATTGTTATAAAATAACTGTATTATATTGTTGTCTGTCCTAAAAACGTTATGATTGAACGATGTAATATCAAAGATACATACATACATAAATATCTACATAAATATCTACATAAATATCTACATAAATATCTACATAAATATCTACATAAATATCTACATAAATATCTATATATTTTTATTTGTTTGGGTTATATACACGGATAAAAAAGAACTGTTGGATTAACATACAAAACTGTTGAAATCGCAGAAAATTCAAGTTGATTTGGGACAGCAGAGGGTGGGTTTGTTGAAATGACTTGGATAATAATGTTAGGAAGAAACTATAGGTTCACACGTTTTTCAATGTTGAATCAACATTGTAATTATTTGTAACCCTGTATTTATTAAGAACCTTAATTTGGGGTTCCAATCATACGTCAGTGCATAAAAAATGTCATATTGATTTTCATTTAAAAAATTCAGGGATAAACAATAGAACCGCAAAAATAAATAGACGAACTGACCCTTCGTCAAATTAATAAATAAAAGTTATTTCTCTTTGTTTAAGTATTTGTATACAAAAGATATGCTTGCATCTATAGTGTAAATAGCAAAAGATGATGCACAACTTATTAGATACATAGTATAAGGGGCAAGGTCATACATAAAAGAAAATTTACAACTTGTCTTACATTAAATAAAAATAATTCGTCGTGAAATAATTGAATGTCACATTTTTATATACAAAAATATCTTTTGTTAATAAGCTGGGAATTCTTTGCGCTATCAGTATCCTACTCGAACAGCATCAAACTATAACTGTATAAACTGATCTGGAAAATTAACTTTAACTTTACAAATTCAAAATAATCTATTATGTAGTTTATGCTAATTAAAAGAAGAATAAATATTTCCTACCAGTAATTCTACGTGAAATAACAAATTGTACTTAGAAATATTTCTTATTAATTTCCATGTTCATTTTTAAAGACTTGTCCTTCCTTTATTTTTGTTATTAGTATTAAATGTATTTGATTGTCATACATTTTTATTATGATGTTCTAAGCGTAGTGTATATTTTCTTATAAAATTCTCGTTTGAATAAGGTAATTTGGTGATATTTTTATGTTCATTACGTGGAAAGACAATAAACATGAATTATTGTAATAGTCACATTCTCCACATTTTTAGCACGCCACTGAGATGAGGATGACAATATCATTGACAATAAATGAAGGAAAAAATGGTTGGCAGATTCTTCATTGTTTTTTAATGTATAATGAATCTTGTCTTCTCTTTCGATATTCTTTTTCTTCATTTTATTTTATTCTGAAGTAACATCATGTAGAAAAAATCTGCTTGGGATAATCAGAACAAAACATCTGCAGTCGTTTTATAATGCATGCAATTAACATAGTATAAAATAATTGTACAGTCTTATTTGGCAAGTTTGTTGAATTTAGAATTAAAAGGTCATGCAATATAAATAAACACAATCAGAATAGTAATAAACGATTAAAATATTGTAAATATAAACATAATAAAAAAAATGAAAAAAAAATTTTGCCAACAAAAATTTTGCCAACAAAAATTTTTGCCAAATCAGACTACAATTATTTAACAATAATATTGGCAATTTAATTTTTATAACATAATATAATAATTTATTAATTTTATTTTTTGAAACATTTTTAAATTGTACAAATTTTGTATAAAAACATCTTGGTAATTTGGAATAAAAATCATAAGACAATTCGACATTGTCAATTAATAATTCATTAATCGATGTTTTGTCGATGCATTATTTATGCACTTATCTAAACAATAAAGTATGCATTTTACATTCATGAGACAAGAATTTTTTTCAATATTGAGTATATCGCGACAATAGATGCACTTTGTATATAAATTATCAATTTTCTGTGTAATACATAGAAGACAAGTTTATAATTTCTATACTATCTAATCCATCCTTGCATTGCTATTGCTTATGTATAACAAATCATGTTTTTTTATATAATTTTACATAATCAATTTCTGAACATATTTATATGTTGCTGTGAATGATATATAAATTTAATTACATTTTTTCTAATGCTTGTTTAAAATAAATAAATATAGGATTAGAATGAGTCATAACAATTTAATGATTTGCATGGAACTATCAAGATTGTTATGGGTAAAGACCCAGCGTTACAGGTTTAAAAAGTCACACAAAAGGGGAGGCATAATTTCTCAATTTATTGTTACATTCAGTGTCTTGAACTACATTGTCTCTCGTTAGTATGGCTTTATCAAAACCTTTAAATTTGGCTGAGTCACGTACTACGTACGTATATAATCGTACGTATATAATCAGCCCCAAAAATACATTTAAAATGTGAAAAAGGAGCTAAGTGATGTTAAGTGTTTCCCTCAAAAATTTTGATGAAATAATCATAGTAAATATTTCTAAAAATATTCCTTATCATGCTAAACAAAAGGTACGTTACCGTGCCAATCAAAACAAAACTCGAAATGAATTTTTAAAAATAATGTTTGCCATAAAAATTAAAAAGTTATGAAATCATAGTGTAAAGCTAAGTGCTACTCAGAATATTGTATAATGAAGAAATGTGAAAATAACTGTACATATTTATTAATAATTAATTAACAGTTTCTGTTAAAACTAAAAAAAATCATAGAATATACAAAATATTA
>JABFOW010000691.1:0-10768 GCA_022817725.1 Archaeoteleia sp. ZL-2020 | reverse complement strand
GCCCTACCGAACTCACCTACACGCGGCATGTGCGTCAGTGTGATGACCTATGTGTGCTGATTTATCAAACCTACATTCCTTCCACGCTGTATTTGGTGGAGGGGACACGTGTGACGTCACGATTGTGGAATTGGCTAAGTGATTTCGTGGCACTCCTGACGGGGACGCTTCAAGTGTAACTCGGCTACGTAATTCCACGCAGGTGGCGGAACGTATATTTGGAACGTATTCCCTTCATATAAAGTAAATATATAAACACTGTTTCTTATTCGGATGTAATGGATATAAATCATTAGAATCCTATTGACCTATGTATTCAAAATATGTGTTTTACAGTTCAATATAATATATAATTATATTGAACTATAATATTGGATATTGGTGAATCGTAATCAATCGATTTTTTTAACCAGGGATTTTATCAACACTGACTCATTATGAATAATTAATTGTTTTTATTATATTATATTTTATTTTATTACATACAGTAGTTATTTGACTTACTGTATTACTATAGCCTATTGAATGTTATTTTCTTCTAATATTATTTTAACGTAATTATGTGCCTACCGTATAAATGGTTACTACTATAAATTTATTAATGTCTCCGAATATCTTGATTTATTGTTGTTTACGTGGTGCTACTTCTAAGTGCGCGTCGGGAGACTCTATGCGTGATATCGTGTTTAGAGCATACTTTAATTGAGATCAGGTGGGATCCTGGTTGGTGGATTCTTTTCTCGTAGGCGCGACTGATGTAAATGTATATATTCAAAGATGTCTGAATATATACAATTAAAATAGTTATCAATTTATGTTTATTTAAATTGGTTAAAGACAAATGTACAATCTACACTTCACGTAAATGATAAACTTATAAAAAGTTTAAGTTTAAATTACTAATTTAAACATGTGTCGGACAGTGCTAATCGACAAGAAACCGGTCTCAAATCCCATCCCTGATGGGGTTACTTCATGTGGCCATGTGAATGTGAATGATAATGAGGCATTGTTGAAGTTAATTCATGACATGAACGTAAATTTACAAGTTATTACTTCTAAGGTGGAGTGGTTGCCCGAGCTTCAACTGTAGGTGGGCCTTTTGACAGAAGTAAAGAGTGAGGGGGATTGTATATATGTTAAATTGAATGATTGCAGCTTCGATAAATAAACGAATGAATTTTAAATTCTCTGTTAAATCAGGTTGTTACGTTTGAAAAACTAAATAATGTTATCATTATATTGGTTTTGGAACGGGGTTAATGTAATAATATTGCAGGAGTCTAAATTGCATGATTATTGGTGAAAAGTCGATGTTCAAATTGAACCCCTGCAATGACGTTTGCACAGACGGTATGAAATTTATTTCCAACGAATTTCTCACACTTCCTTCTTTTCACAGACAATCTCATTTTATTCCCTCTCAATATCTGTAGTCTCTGCTGCTTTCAAATACCACACTGCCAATATTTATTCGAATCGATCTTTCTCTGTGTTTCAACGAGGAAGATGCAAATACACGATTTAATGTTTATTTAAAGCGATTTTCTTTGCGCACGACTGTTTTTTATTCTTAATTTAATTTTTTTTATATTCAGCGAACATGTGTAACTCATAAACTGATATGTTAACGAATATTATTATTTATATTATTATCATTTCATTAAATAAAATTAAATAAAATTTTTTTTGTTTTCAGGAAGTGCGAAAGATCATCACACACATTGTATTGACACGTGTCGAGAGAAAACTATGTGTGGAGAAGTCATCGTACCAGAAGAACATCTTGATGTACGTAAAACTGTTGTCATATAACATTTGTTATATAAATATACATAAATAAATATCTGGCATATGTTATATAAACATAGACTAACAATTACGGAACGCTTAAAATATTTACAGATTTATAGTAATAATTATTTAATGTGACATTTTTTTTATCCTCAAGGTATGTCGAACGTGCAATGCAACCGGACATAACTGCGGAGTGGCAGACGGGAGTGTCGCCGGACCAGGAATTGACGGCGCCGACTTTGTGTTTTACGTATCTGCCATGCAAACTGAAAGGTGTCACAAAGGACTGACTGTTGCATATGCAGCTCACTGTCAGCAGGAAGCTGCATTGGATCGGTAATCTATCATGCTGTTATTCATGGTCTTAAATTCTTAATAAAATAAACATATTTTCTATTATATTTTTGGCATTTCATCCATTTTGATATTGTCGAATCAATTTTAAAATAATCTTTTCTTTGTCATCTTTGAAAAATGTAGTACTGCTTGTTCTTTTGTTACTATTTATTAAGTTTACCGTTACTTTCCTACAAGAAATAATCCAAACGTGTTTTCGCTTAATTAAATATTTTGTTTTCAAACTTCTTTATGCAGTGCATTCTCTTAAAGCATTTCTTTTCTCGGTAAAGACGTATCCAAAAGAAAGAAGAAAAAGGGGAAAGAGATCACTGTGTTATTAAAGCGCTTTGTTTCGCTTACACTCGAATGGCTGACTTCACCTTCATTAAAAGTTGTTCTGCTATCAGTTTAGCTAGCACTCTTGTTCGGATCCTGACCCCTCTTTGAGTCCACCTCAGCCATGGCTTTCTGTATTAGACGTTCGTTAATTACTTTTACTTTGCCTTCAATTCGCCAAATGAAATATCCTGTGTTCTTAAGCTGATCCACTGACACACTTTCGTGAACAGGAAATTTGAAAATTAGTATTGGAAATTAATATTCCTCCTTTTTTCATGTTACCTTTCAACGAAACGCCAATAGAGTTCCTTGATTAAAGTATTAAAACGCGAAGGAGTAAAGCTTGTTTTACTTATTTTTGTATATAGAACATTTTCATTCAAAAAATTATTTTTTAATTTCAATATACTTATTAACTTGGCGTCGATCAATGTCAAATAACAAATTGCTATCTAAACATATCTTTTTACAAACTGTATATAATTATAGCCTGTATTTCATTTTTGGTCATTGTCCTTCCTTTATATTTTCATTTTCTCCCAATATTTCTTTATCTTTTTTTTATTTTCTGCTTTTCTTCTACTACTTCTGATTCCCAATTCTATTTCTTCTCTAGCGGGGTCCGATATATGTCTTATATGTGCTCTCGATTTACTTATCCTTCTTTTTCTCTCTTCTCTTTCTTCTTTTTGTCTCAGTCTCTTTACTCTGTCTAAATCTATATTTATACTACCAGTTATTTTTTCCCTTTCTACTTACTCATTCACAAAAGTACTTCAAGTTTGTACCCTTATCTCCTCTTTGCTACAAATATTTGAGTACCTCTCTTCCTTCCAACTCTTTATTTTCACCGCAACTGACATTCATCATCTGTTTTGGCTTTCCCTCCCTTCAATTTTCACCTTCTTCTTCTTCCTGCCAGCTTCTTCAACTCATTTCTCTGTAGCATTGCATCCCTGCACCTGCACCAGCAACATCTACATCTCTTCTTCTTCATTATGAGTCCCCTCTCTTCTCGCCTTTATTTTCATATCTTTTATCTCACTTTCTAGCTTCACAATCTTTTGTCCATACTCCTCTTCTTTTCTCTTTCCTTTCCGATCTGGATTTTCCAGACTTTATCTAATTCCATTCTTACGACTTCCCTCACCACTTCTTCCACCATGTTTCTGGTATTCTTAGATACTCTATCTCTCTGTTCCACTAAATTTTCCTTTAACCTATTAAAGCAAACCTGTATATCGATACTGGTTTCCTCCTGCCTTCTAATCTGGTACATTAATAAAAGTGTATATAATTAAAATCCGTTGTAAATATTTAAATACAATTCACATATGAGACATTTTCCTTTGTGCAGCAGAAAAAATGCAGTCAGACGTAATGCCACAAAGTTTGATCTGCAACGACATTCTAACATATGATTTTCCTTTACTACTCAGTCGTCATGGCTGATGTATTCAAATACTTGAGATCTTTGCACACGCTCTCATAAAACCCTGTGATTAACGTTGCTTGAAGGCTTGGCTTTTGAAGTCTTATTTGAAAGATTCTACAAATCTTTGCTTGACCTTATCAAGCCTTTTCTATTGAATGCAGTGAAATTGCTTTTATTCATCTACAAAATCATCTAAATGACCATTTTAAAAGTTTTTTTTCATATGATAACATCTTCACTGTTTCAATTATTGTAATTAAATATACAGAGGGGAGAAGATAATGTTCAGAGAGTACAATTCAATATGTACGTTAAGCACGTCATAATTTTAAGTCGGTTTGGAAAGGTAAAAATGTACGCATTACCGAAAATTTTCTTACCGACTTATTTAAAATGATAGATTTAAAAATAATAGATTTCTACTTCTTAATTATGAATTGATACTTCTTGTTGTTATCTGTTACATATACTTATTTGTAATCCGTTTTTTTCTAAATATTGTGTTAAACAGTCTTTTAATTTTCAATTACAAATAATTATTAAATTTAAACAAACAATAAGGTAACATAAATTTCTTCAGTTTTTATCGTTATAATAAAATTATAGTTTTGGAAATTTGACCAATATTTCTATCGTACACAGATTATATCCATTGTAGTGTATTTGTTATTTAGTTTTACATTTAAATGAAATGTCCCTACATGCTTTTTTAATTTATACTTTACCATGTAATTATTGAAATATATTTTGTAATATGTTTTCCACCAAAATGTGTATTTTATCTCTTCTACGTTGAAACTGTCTTTAAATGTGGTTTTACTTCATTTCTAGACCTATAGCAGGCCATGCTAACCTGTGTCCCAGCAGCATCAGCACAAAACCACAAGAACTGGAAACCTTGCTCAGCAACGTAAAGCACGAGATCCTACATGCTCTTGGCTTCTCCGTGAGCCTTTACGCCTTTTACAGAGACGAAAACGGCGAGCCGAGGACACCAAGAAGAAGCGAAACTGGGAAGCCAGCACTTAATGAAAAGTGAGTACCTATCTCTTAAAAAACTTTTCCGACGTCGCTACTTTTTCAATAATTCAGTTTTCGCAGCACGTTTATTATAAATGTAGCAACAGCTTTTTGCGGCTCAACGTATTTATTTCAACAAAAAATTATTAATAGAATACATTTATAAACACTAATATTTCATAATTTTTACATGATATTAAATTTCAACCAATATGAATAATAATTGTGATATATTTACTATGGTTCTCCCTTAGTACAATATGCAGTATTAAAGTTTTCGTTGAGTACTTATTACAAATAAGAGAACATGAATATAGAATTAATAGTTAGTAGTAATCAAAAATGAAATGTGTTACCACCGTCAAACATCTTGGGTATGTTTAAGTTATCACATTGTACTCTGTACGTTTCATCCATCTGTTGTTCTAACAATGACAATTACAATATTCCCGACTAGCATTCCTTACTTTTCGACAATTTGTTACTTTAGGGTTACTGATTTCAGTGCTTCCAAATTGCACTTCGTATGTTTCGTCCACCTGGTGCCACGCTTCAAGACTAGAGTGTTTCCGATATATGTTCTGTACTTCTCGTCAGCATACGAACACAGCAGTACTATTTAAGTATCGTTTTGCAAGGTTCATTTTTTCCGTCGGCAATATTGCAAATGATTATCTGTCCTCCGTTATGTGCAATATGTAGAAATATTGCTGTTTCGTGCAAGACTTTGAATTCTTGTATTCTAGGTCGGTTTCCAGATTATTTGCGGGGTATGCACATATCTGAAACCTACATAGCTATTATATATTAGGCATCTGTTAAATTCGACATTTCCGTTAAATTTTGAATATAAGTTTCATTCTGCATCCTTATTACATTTTAGACACCATTTACATTTTAAGCATCAGTTTCTAGTATATAGACATATTAACATTATATTTCAATTAAAGTTAACCTTGATTTTCAATTAATGATCACTTCAAAATTAAATGGGTTCTTAATATATAAAGCTACGCCGGTTCCTTAAACATGCAGAAATGCTTTAAAATAATTAGAAGACGATTTAGTAGCTAAGAATTTAAGTAAAGAGAAAAATAGTATTCCATGTGTCTCTATTGCAGCGTCTCTACACCTGGAATACTTATATAATTAGGTCTCATTCATTAAAACCTACACATTGTTACACTCTCAACTAACACCGAACTTGGCGAGGATCTGCTGCAACACAAAACAGTGTTTGACCAATTTAACACTAATAAACCTCTGCTTTTTTACAGTATCTGTAAACATTGAGCCCACACTAAACGTGATAATTGTAATTGAAGTATATTATTGGTCGACCTTCTATTTTTTCGATTTTGTAGGAAGCAATTACCTTCCTTCTCAAAATACATCATCATTATCATTATAAAATGACAAATTTGTAAAATTGGTATTCAAGTCCATTTCATTAACATTCTTCGTAAAAGCATTACGGTTATTCGAAGGGTGATGTCTTGGAATATAACCTTGTCAGAATTCTTTCATCTTTGTTTTCATCCTTATCCTTCAAAGTATTTTTCCTCGGTTTGTGATTATTCGAATTCATTCATCACGCCATATCGACAGCAGGAGCCTGTTGATAACATAGTGCATGGGCTGACTATTCAACATCAATCATAAGCACATCTGCCTGCGAAGCATTCCCTCTGACGTGTGCGTCAATACACGTGTTAATGACAAGACCGTCGTAACGCCTGTTCAGACACAATTCGACATCTCGTCTTTTTTTCTTCGAAAGTCGATGACAGCAGTTACGTCACGTCACGTTTACAAAATTACAAATAAAATTTTGTTACAAATAAAAAATGCAATGTATTCATTTGGATTTTCCTTCAAGGCCTCTAAATTATGATATGAAGACCTTCAGATTATTGGGAAAATATAATTAGGTTGCTGATAAATTGGTAGTTAAATAGTACTCAAATTGCGCTTCATTAATGGCTAGATTGGGCCAGGCTTGGCATTATCGAAAAATTCAGGACTTCACTAATTTTAATATTTGAAATATAATACAGATGATATATATGGATTTAGTTTATTTATGAACTCCTGGATCAACACATTGAATAAAATCTGAGGATTTCGCTGAATGTAAAAAAATCTGAGGTCTGAGATTAATTTGACGGTTTTGAAAAGTTAGGAAAACGTTATAATCAGAAGATTAAAACTAATTTAACAGTGTTAAAGATTTAGACATATTTATAAAAATTTTAAGATTAAGGGTAATTCAAAAGATTTTAAAGATAGAAAATCTTAAAATCTCAAAAAATTTAAACGTTTACGAAGTTGTATGATTTTTGCAAGAATTATAACAAATTGTTTTCACTTTACAAACTTCAGTCTTATTATATACGATATTATTATATTGTTGTATAATAAAGTAATAAATTGTTATAATTTCTAGGCTTCAAACTCACCAGTGGAGTGATAACACTATAAAAACTGTGGTTCGGAAAAATTGGCAAGTAAAAGGAGGCACAGTCGAGCGAACGATGGAGATGATGGTGACACCAAAAGTACAAGAAGAAGTGCGCGCGCATTTCAATTGTCAAACTTTAGAAGGCGCAGAGTTGGAGGATCAAGGCGAAGATGGCACGGCGCTTACTCATTGGGAAAAAAGAGTATTTGAGGTAATGTGTGACAATTTAAATTCAAATGTAAAATTATTTTGGGTTTCATTATTTTGGGAAATATTTTCCGACAAAGTAAATGTAATGCAGTTTCTTAGATAAATGTATACTTTTTTATTATAGAATGAAGCTATGACTGGAACACACACACAGAATCCAGTGTACTCTAGAATAACTCTTGCTCTTATGGAAGATACAGGATGGTACCGTGCCAATTATTCAATGGCCCAAGAACTTGGCTGGGGTCGAAAGTTGGGCTGTGACTTCGCAATGAAATCTTGCAAGGAATGGATTTCCTCCAGATCTTCCCGTTTTTCGTAAGTTCCGTCAACAAAAATTTAAGATAGAAAACTTAAATTGATTATCTGATTAAAAAAGTATACTTTCCATATATTAAATAAGATTAATGAAATATTTTCTATTCATTTCGAATGATTTATTGTATGCTAACTTAATGGTGGGATTTATAGGGAAATAAAGTAAGTATATATAATTTAAACACAACTAAACAGTGAATTATAACTATACATTCACACTACACTATTTATTTTAGGGGAAAAACCATTCATCCATTTTGTAATAAAGTGAAGCAAGATCCATTGCAAACAGAATGTACCGACGATCGTAGTTCCGTTGCTCTGTGCAATTTGGTAGAACATCCTCAGTCTCTGCCACAAAAATATCAGGTATATATTCTAATGTACTTTACAATACTACCGATTATTAACTCCAATATATAATGATAACATTTAAAAATTAACTTTGATGCTATGATGTTAGTCAACGAAGAATATTTGTATAATTATAACAATATATAATTTTTATTTAAATTTATTTCCTATATATTACTGACAATTTCAATTGTTTATAACTTGTATAATAATTGAAATTTAACATGAGAAAAAATTAGGATCACACTCGTTACGTTCATTTTCAAATTGTAGTTATAAAATTTAAAATACTATTTTATATTTATGTTCATAATTAATTTATAATTAAGCATTCTTACTTAATGTACACAATAGTGAGCCTTTATATTATTAAAGTATAGCATATATTAATCACTTACAAACAGATTTTAGTTACAATGTCACATCCGTTACAATGGAATTATCCTTCAGAAATATTATGTGTAATAAATAAATGTATATAAGTATGTTATATTATATTATATATGTATTATGCACAATTTACTTAAGATGTTAAGTTATGTTTTACAATATCTATTTTCTCATTTTATCTTTTGGGGAATTAAGGACAGTGTTATTCAGCTGTATAATTTCTATCGCACTGTGGTTGGTTATCATAAGCGCTTTAGGCTTATCCACGCATACAGAATTATTACTATGTCGACCACTCCACGATCCTGAATATCGTGCAATAGAGGCCATCATTGAAACAAAAGTCTTTTTAGGAAGACGAATGTCAGTTCCTTTAAAGGATTTATTCGAGTAAGTTTCGTTTCTTAAATTGTATAAAGATTAATTCTTCTTTTCTAATAAATAAGTTTCTACGAAACGTAAATTAATATATTTGAGAAATCGGAAATACTGTTCAACATTGTTGATCAATTGCGATTAACCATCTATTATAATAATTTTTTACATTTTTTCGTAATCGTGATCATTAAAACATTGTTCTTCTTAAATAGAAAATGTCAGCAAAACGAAGCGAGTTATCCAGCATTCCACCTGGGTAGTTCAACGAAACTAGATCAGTTAACCGCTCACTGGGCATGGACGGGTTTGTCCAGAGCTGTGTCAAATCTCAAAGTTGATCTGACTGGTCTCAAAATTTTAACGCCTACTCTACAACAAAGTCTGCAGAATTTGTTTTACGCAACTGGACCTAATCTCACTGAACATAGAATTCTGGTAACTAAATTAAAAAATAAATCTTCGACGTCACTTTATAATTTAATTTACCAATAATTAATAATTACATAAAATACTAATAAAACAACTGTGATATAATGAGAAAATGTATATATGTTTAATCTATTACAATTGTAAATAGCAAAATGATGTGTTCGTGTTTAGATTCAAGGGCCTATTTTACAACAAGATTTGAATGCCTTATCTGATCAAATAGATAATGTAGCTATCCAAATGCGCGACAGAAGGACTGCTCGGAACTTACAGTCTATTGGATCTTCCATGCGAGACTTGTTATCCCGAAGAGTCAAACCTCTTATGAAAACGCAAGACGAGCTGGTGTACCAGTTGGCTGTGCTCGAGTTGCAACTACAGCCACTTCAGCGACAAGTGAATCAATCGCTGGCCCACCTAAGGACCATTCAGTACTACATTGATAACCAAGGGGGAAAAATAGCACAGCTGGCATGTAACATTTATTTAACAAATATGGCTAAACCTGACAAAACTAATTTCATAACATTAGGATACAACAATCATAGAGTCGTTTTATATAAAAATAAATTCTAAGTTAATTGACATCGATCTGAATACTAATTTCAATACTTTTCGACAATTAGAAAACGAAGGCGTACAAGGATAGACTGAGTGGTTATTTAGACCAGTGGCGTAAATATGTCCTCACGGAAATGGGGACTGAAGTAGCCAAATGTAAGCCGTTATGGGACATACTTCATGGTGTGCGACTACTCCTTTGTCAGCATATTTTAGGACCATTGGTAAGGATACTAAAATTAATTGTTTATCTTAGATACCATATTGCAAGTCAAAATTGGTTTCATAATTTCTCCTGAAACAGTCTCCGATTTTCTCCTAAAAATGTTTATCATGAAACTGGATCACTCAGAATTTCGCATGCTATACTGCTATACCACGCATGCTACACGGGAAAAAAAGAACTGATGGATTAACATATAAAACTGTTAAAACAGCAGAAAATACAAGTTGATTTGGGACAGCAGAGGGCGGGTTAATATCAATGTGAAGCAGAGGGCGGGTTATCAACATTAATATCAATGTGAAATCTGCATATTGGTATAGCATTATTTGTTGTGCTGTCTCAACAGAGTTATTTTTACCAGTGTACACCCAGTGTCGGTGAATTCTCACCCCCTAGATCGTTAGTAACATCGATTTAGGTTGGTAACGTATTTAGTGAGCAAGTATGAAAAGCGGAACGTGAGAAACAAACGGCGGGAACTCGAATTCAAACGCAGAAAACAATTAATGTA
>JABFOW010000690.1:0-10771 GCA_022817725.1 Archaeoteleia sp. ZL-2020 | reverse complement strand
TCATTTGTCACTTGGCGTTGACGACGTTAGACATTAACGTGGCGTCGTGGGTGTCGAGGCGCACCAGGAGCAACCACCACTCCTAACTCAGAACCCCTATGTGACTACGTTTAACGCGACTTTCAGCATTCTTTGGATTTCACGCGTGGACTGGGTCCGATGATTCTACTTTCTGCTGACAACTTGTTTGAAAATTCTGCAAGCTGGTCCTATTCAACGACAGTGATACCACCTAATAAAATGCAAAATTCGTACTTTTGCTAAAGTTACAAATTTCTGTCGTTCATAAATTCTAATGCCCAATATTTAATAACTTGACATTTACAATTAGTACGTGTTAGTATAAATAACAATTGTTCAGTTAATACATTCATTACATTTTATTTATAGAAATGTAAACAGAAAAATTATTTTTATCTCCATCGTTATATTGATTTCGTTTAACATTACATTGGAATACGTACAATGATGAATTAATGTTCGCGAGGCATTTTTAATAGCTTAGGATATATTTCCTGGCATCAGGTGTTTTACTACGTGCTTCAAGTGCCATTAATGAAAAATAAAAAATTTTTCTGCAGCTGCTATTATCAGCGAACCCATTAAGTCCATTTGCCACGGTCGCGAAACTCGTCAAGGTTGTCTCTTTTTTTTTTTACAACGTACTTGGGTCTGCAAAGTGGAAACTGTTTAGTAATGTTCTGCAACTGTTACAGGATACATGTGTTTGAACACAGTCGTACATTTTCAAATTAAGTGTCTAGATCCCAGCATGACATTTGATCTCGACGTAGACTTTCAACAATTTTCGTAGGTGTTTCTTAATTTATGGTTATGGTTCTGATGAAGTTTAATGAGTTACAATTTCAGGCATGTGACTTCGTATGAAAGTGTGTGTTGGATCGAATACACGTGCCTTCGTTAAAATACTCTGCAAATATGTGAAATCGTATTTCAAGATAATAACGGAAAGTAAAAAGCATGATCAACAAGAAACGCCAAAGTGCATTTGGTTAATTAAAAATGGGCCAATCGTTAACTTGCCCATTTCCATTAGGCTCGCAATTACCACCGAATTCATAACGCGTCTTTACATCTGTACAGTTCCTGCTCGCAAATTTGTTTCCCAAGCATAGTGCAGGTTCTTTTTAAGTGCGAATCTTATTATTGGATACGCGCCGACCTGCCACCACTGCGCCATCTAATTCCACTGTAATTATTGTCTCCTTTTCCTATGCCTTACTCATGTTTTACTTTTTCCCTTATGATTCACTTTTATAGGTTCTTCTCTCGTTACTTTTCTATTTGCTCGTATTTAACACTGAAATGGAAAGAATGGAAAAGATGTAATGATGAGATTCAGAGAAGAAACGAACTAGCACGACGCAGGGATATCGTGTTTCTATTTATGACCATTTTGTGTCCAATGGAACATTCATTCCAGTGCCAAGTTTCTATCAGAACGTACCATCGCTTTGAATACCTTACTAACGATATGGCTGGTTCACACCGTCCACCGATAACGACCGCGTCGGAACATATGTCGGAGCAACGACTATTTCTTGATTACCTCAATTCAGAACGTTGTTTTTTATTGCCATTGACTTTTAACTCTAGTTATCATATTCTTAGTTAACGATGTCGAAATAATACCTTAGGGTAGAAACGCTATGCATTAAGTAAATACACAGGTTATTGTTACATAATCATTCACGACGTACAATCAAATAGATGGAATTATTTCTATAGGACATAAAATTACCATTTTACATAAAAAACAACTTTTTTCTGAATACTTTTCGTTTTTCTAATGGCTGAAAACCTGAATAAAGTTAGTTAATAATAATTGTTAATTGTTTTATTCCTCTTCTTGTAAGAGTTTTAATGTAATTTTTGTTTCCACTTTGCTAATTAAGCAACCAAAGAGGGAAAAGCCCAAGGAATCCCAACAGCAATGGACAAATAAGAAATATATAAATCTCATATGGAAAACTTATTGTTAAATTTCTAACAACATTACAACAAGCATAAAAAGATCATCAATTAATTTTAGAAACTATATATTATATTAGTAACCTCAATCAGCAAAGTTTCTGTCGCAGAATGTCATAATCATAGATAATGATTCAAACTAAGTGAAGTAAGTTAGGTTAGATAGTTAGGGAAATAATAGTAATTCAGTGTTGGTAATTCAAGTTCCATAACTTTCGTCTAAAAAATGTTTTTGCCGCTTGTGATTATCTCTGACGGAACGCTTCAGTTAATCTTCTTTAACCTTCCACCTTGTCTTCTTTATTTATCCTATAGTTTTACTTTCCACTTATCTTTTCTTGCATTCCCAAAAACTTTTCTTCTTACGCTGCTGATGAGGAATCAATATTTCCCATTCTTTTCTTCTCTTACATTTCACGTTTTTTTGCTTAAATATTTATTCGCATTTAGTTCACAACATCATTTATTTTACTGCTTATTATGTCGACTTTCTCAGGATCTTCTATTCCTATTTCTCATTATCGTTTTTCTTGTATCTTGATAAGTAGAGTTTCTCTCTTTTAACGTATGATTCCGTTATGTGCTTCTTATTTCCAATACCATTGTCCTGTTCACATACTGATAAATGTTTATAATTAACGAACATCATAATTTCTGTTAATATTAATATAGAACTATTAAGATTAGAATGAGAAGAAAATAATGAATACAACGATATTGCATCTTGGACTACTTTGTTCCGACTTGGATGTTTTATCTGTAGGTAAATTTAGTTGGAATTACTTTTCACTTAAAAAAATATAACGTACTTGTAACCTAATAATTTATGAATATATTTAATGCAGTCTGACATATAAAATAGTTTAGGTACCTCGGACCACTTTGTTCCATACCCTAATTTAAACATTTTTATAACAATATATGTATAAAATGTTTATAACCTATAAAATATAGTAAACTGTTTGCATAAAAGTACTTCCACGACAGTTTTTATGTAAACAAAACACGGAAAACATAACCGTAATGTCATGAGTCCCTGGCGCAGTATGTTATTTTAATGCTCAGAGGAACAACGTATTTAAGTAGTTTAAGGCACATTACGATGGTTGCATTAAAAAAAACTTGAGATTCAGAGTGTCCAAAGCATCACTTCACAATTTGTATTTAAAAATAATTCAGATTATGAGTTAGATCAAGACATTTTCTTTAACATTTTGTAAGCAAGTGGCGAATTCATTCATCAAGATGATCGAGAAAATTCTAGAAAGATTATACGAAAAAGAATAGCCAAAACTTGTATGGTTTATCAGAAGATTTAATTGCTTAACGTTACAGTGCCCGTCAAAGGCAAAGTCTTTTCTCTGCTACAAACACTTATTTTTCTCTAATATGCCGGTAACAATTGTATGCAAAACCACGGCAATTTCATGAATATTCAAATGAAGTCATTCAACTAGTCATAACTTAATTTTATCCTACTGGTTGTTTCTCTAGAAAATGGTTTTAGACGCTACAGTAACGTGGACGAAGCATCCGAGGTAACGATGACAAGCTTAAGATAATCGGAAAAGTTATGGTACGTTCCGTGACTTCTCGTGGATTTCAGAAATACACGTACTTTGATCCCCTTCTTCCACCGTCTCCCGTCTTCTACAGTGCAAATTCTCCGTGTCACGTCATCCTTCCCATATCTTTTTTCTATCATCTCTAGCCTACGCACGCACGTTCTTTCGCTGTTTTTTTTTCTGTCAGAATACATCTCGTTGAAGCCACGCGAAACAGCTTGACACCCAGTATGTTCTTTCTTCATACACGCTTTTTATGCGACTGCACATATTCGCAAGAGAATATTTCGTTCAAATTCACGGTTTCGCTAAAGTGAGTTAGCTGCCTTTATAGCGCACGTCTGTCAAATATTCTGAAGAAACGAATGAAAATATGCGAAGAGTTTATATTTAGACTTTGATGTTTCGCTTCAAAATTTTGTTTTGATTCACGTATATTCCTGCCACCATCGAAAGGAACAGCAAAATAATGATAAAAGTTTCTTTTACATTTTAGGTTTACGATTATTGATATAGCATAAGAATAGGATTTCATTATGAAAGAAGCGTGGGTCTACATTTATCTTTACAATGATTTTTAATACACATAGACCAAGTTAAATACTTCCATTCGTTCGAAATATTCGTTTTGCAATATCTTGGTTGGTTATTCAAGGGAGATTTTTAGCGTTTCAAAATCTACCCTACTGTTATATGTCGAAAGGTGGGGATGAACTAAGGAAACCTGCTTTGTGACTATATCTATGCATTGATCCAACCATTGCACGGTTACGGTACTCGTATTTATTCTCCGAATCAGAACGGGCATCTTACCTACAACCTTCCACGTAAATTTATGGAAGGGACTCGTTCACCGGATTCGAAATTTGAATCCCTCGTCACCTAGAATGATATTCAACCTTTTCTGACGAATCTATAAAACTGTTGGATATCGAATCTCTTCGTTCTTTGAGTACGGTGTCTTGTAGGCTAAGGTATAAAAATACTTGTGATTCCAGGAGCTCGACTCCATAAACTGAGAAAATCAGTCAAATACAAACGTATACAATTTCAAAAATTACTATGCAGTTGTTTCCTACAATCATATTATTTATTACAAATTAGATATATACTCCATCTTATTTTAAACAAAAACTTACGTATTGTTACTTTTAAAACACTTGTTGGTCCAGTTATATCGTTTTCTCAATTTATATTAATTTAACTTATGTAATATCATCTCTGCAAAATTTCTCATGTTTTCCTTAGAAGAAAAAGCATGTATTTTAATAATCAAATTAAAGAGGAACTAAGGAAAATTAACAGAAGGATGTAAATCCCTGTTTCATTACATCTCTTGATACGGTTGGTCATGCGTTAATAGATAACGCTATCATGACAGATTTGGTTCTCCTGCCTGGGATTTATATATCAGTCGATCGGCAATCCCTCGCCATTCTGATTGACCGCCCTTTTGAAGATATGGGGGTTGCTCCATCCACATTTGAGAGTCTGGTATGAATTGATAACCAATACGAGCGTAAGATTTTCAGAAGTGAAAATTGCGATTGAAGCTTCCTATCGACCATATTTCTAATAATATAATACATAAATATAATATATATATTATTTTTCAAATATAAAAAGTTCCCTTTAAACAATATTTCAATCAACTAACATTTACAATATAGGAATGTTCTAATTATAGTTTATCAGCTAAAAGATATTTTAATGAAGAAGATTGTGTAAGAAGATGACCTATGATTTTAGGAAGTACTAAATTGCATCGCAAGAAATTAATAATTGCGGAATTATGAAACATTTCGTCATCTGTATGTATTTTCATTCGTTGCATGCTCTAGTTTCGAACATTCAACCTATTATATGTAGCCAGCTTTGTATAATCACATGCCACTGGCTAATTTTGAAGCAACGATCAAAGGATTGCTCGATGATACTGCCAATGTCCTTCGGCTCCGCTGAACGTGTTGTGTCAGCTAGAATCGGGCGTAAAGAGGCTTCAGGCATGTTCGAGACACAAGATCGGCATTAGAGTAACTTCCCATAACAAGGAGGGTGCATCAGCTTCGTGGTTTATTTCTGGTTGTCGGGTTTTCGAGGACCCCCGAGGGTGAAGGTGGCCCAGGCTCGTTATAATGTATTAAAAGACGAAGATGGGGCTGCTGAACGAGAGACGAGATGAGTTTGTTCAGAGGGTTGACGAAGCTTGTATTATAGTGCTATTCCACCACTCTCGTTGGCAACCCTAACCTCACACCCATTGCCCGAGGATATTTTCCAAAGAGAATCTAAACACCACATCAAGTAACGCTTTTGCGGAAACATCAGGAGACCTTGATAGAACACGTAGAACAATCTACGCGAGTGATATCTAATATCTGCTTAATCCTGCTGAAACTTTAATGTGGAAAATTCGTTTTCTAACCATATACAGCCCATATTGATAGAATATTAAATTTCAACTTGTCTGATACCCTTATAGTTATTAATAGAATTTGATGGAATCATTTCTTTAGGATCGAATTAAAAAATACTCTTGCTGTATAAGGGGATAAGTTAGTAATATGACAATTACGGATATTTTACTCTACTAAAGATATACATTTAAATTATTCGCTTAAGACTTTAATTAAATTTATCACTTTTTTACACATTCATGAATACAAATGTTCATGCATTATTAATGTTATTCATACATTGAATTACGCGTTATAAACTGCAAATTTTCTGAATTAATCCGGTGTATTATCTAGATGGTGCAGGTATTCGAGATAAAAATGTAGTGGATACTCCAAATTCTGGACTAATAATGGTTTTTAATTATCTGTTTAGGAATGAAAATGAAGCGTCAAAAGATAAGTGTTTGCAACATGAAAAATTAAACACATATTCCAGCGTAGTAAAATGTGTGATGAATGGATTTGTAAAGGCTTGTCAATAGTATCTGAAAAATAGTATCTACAGTACACATTCCAATTTCAGTTTCATACACAAATAACGTACTTGAATAACTAAGAAAAGCATCGCATTTTTGTCCGCGGTTATTGTTCAACCTATTAAAAGAACCTAACAAAGTGTAAACATTATGTTTGAAATATTCTGGTTTAATTTACTAATCATAAATCCAGGTTTGTAACCATATATTTTCGCACGACTGTAATGATTTTGAAAAATTCGGGTGCACGTTTAAACGTTTTTTATTTGACTATAAAACAATTTAATGACCGTGTGACTTTCATGGTACGCACAAAAAATGTGAAAAGATGTTTCATTAATTCGAGTAATTCTGCATATTTATTTTACTTTTTACACTAACAATTATTAAATAAACAAACTAATTTTTAGACAATCATCAGTTGTAATATCTATGATATGTAGGGACCTACGTATATGCCTGGTGTGTTGAGATAGTCAAAATTTATATTCGTGAAATAATCCAAGTATATTTAATGCTGCACAGCTCATAAATTATTGGACATCATCTGGGAGTCTTTCTAATTGACTGTTTCATCTTTAATCATAATACTTCAACAACCCTTCAGGCGAGTACTAAATTGTACTGTGTATACCTTAGACATTACCTTTACAAGTTGGTTCAAATGTAATTTTTCACTAATGACAGAACTGGAAATATAATAAGAAGGATGTGTCTGGCTCTTGGAAAAAGCGCAGATTTTTTATTTGACGAATAATTGTTAAAAATAAAAAATTGTTAATTGAAACACAAAATCATAATAGAAACATTTTTGAGACGTATTTAGAATTATCTAAACGTCAATGAGAAACTAAACATAATTAAAGTGCATTTAATATTCTCAACATATACACATTTTAAAATATTAACAAATAATTGAATGACACTTTAAAGCTTTTGGATGGACTTAACTTCGCTAAAAATGTATTTACACGAAAAACGTGTAAGATCCTTTAATACCTACCGCAATAGTAACCATAGGTGGTTAGAAACAATATAGATACCAACTTAGATAACAAGAGAAAAACTGTCTACCAATAGGATGTGCCGGTGTAAACCAGTACATCCATCAGGGCAAGGAGGTCGTCAGAGATTGCTTTGCACCTTTCTGCCAGCAGTACAGGTGCAGAATAGATTTATAGAGTTAACACTAGCGGTCTTAGCTATAAGATTCGAAGCAGGAAAGCGACTGAAGCCAGCCGAGTTCGCTATTGCGCTTAGCTCAAAGAAGGTGCATGTAACGAACGAGTGCCACGATCAACACCAGAATAAATGAAGAAATTCTTCTGGACTGAAGCGAAGATATTATCAGTAGGGCGAAGAATTGAAGGATGAGAAAAGACGAGGAGATGTGTATATGAGTAAAACGGAGATCGTATTAAAGAGAAGCAAATTATACTAAGGAATTTAAGCAAGCACTGAACAAATATCTGCTGTCGCAATATCCTACTATTTGTTGTTAAAATACTATCCTACTATTTATTGTTAAAATATCTACTATAAACAACGTTGAAGATGACTAAACACCTTTAATTTTCACATTATACTCCACTTTTATATCAAACCTAATCTTACAAGAATACGATCGTCTGAATTGGATTTTATTAGAGTTCTAAAAAGATAACCTGATATACCTGATGAGACCCTGATAAAGGTGTCCTATCACGATATTATAGAAGAACAGAATGAGGCCCTGATTGAGACCCTACTATATGCTTGATCCTAAATGTGATTCCTTTTTCCCTATTTCCTTTCTTCACTCTGATAAGATTCTGGTTATGAAATGTATGTATGCCATCGACCTACTCATCAGGCTCGGATATTAACACCATATAAGTGTGACAATATCAAAGACGAAACTCTTACAACAGCTATTAAGGTCACAAGCCAGATTTGATTTGCACAGGATTGTGACTATCAGACTATAAAATTTTCACTTGTGACATTATGGTAGTCTGTTGAATATACCGATACATAATAAATTTCTCCTATGACATCGTGATAGGGTAACCTGAGTAGGACTATCAGACTTATTCGGTTGCCTGCTTAAAGCTCTCATAAAAATTTATTCCGATTTCTACTCGGGCGAAACGAAGCAGAGATGTTGCAATTCACCTAATTTGAAATATTACTTCATTCTCTAAACTTCTTCATGACAGAAGCCATGTAACGCCATTGCATTAACTTTCTCAATACCTGTTTTATCTTCATGCACTGTACTTCACCAAAACTTTTTAATTCGTGGTTTTATCTCCTGATATTTTCAGTGCCTAGCTTCTGATAAGAAAGATAAGGATGGAAAATAACCAAATTTTATCAGAGTAGGGCGCATATGCGCATACCATTGTTATTAAAAACGCGTTCCAAAAGTCACGGAGTAATTTATGTCCGAAAATGCTTTGGGAAAACAAAGGATACAGATGATGCCGAGTGAAACACTTTGGAGGAAGTTCTGCATACTTTTTGTCTCACCGCGTTCTACGTAGAAAGACCGACGCGAATCTTGGGATGCTAAATTCGCCTGAATACGTACCTGAAACAAAAAAGAAACACCCCATTAGTTCGCATATAGAATCTAAAGTTCGTTAATATGGGATTTTCAAAATTCGTGCACGTTTCAAGAAAATCCAATTAATCGAGTTTTACAACACCGGTGCAAGTTCTGAAATATCGTGGCGCGCGCCCACATTTCAATATTTCCGAGTTTCCAGAAAATAAAGCATCAAAAATAGAAAGCAGCTGTGGAAAATTTTTAATTGAAGCCCGGTTGGGACTTCTCTTTGAAGAACTAGCGGAAGAAAACTGGAAGCTCGCTGAGGCGTAACTCGCGTTGAGAATCGAATAATAATTTGTTTAATCGCCCGTGTCCTCGCAAACTTTACTAATAGCCTAAAGTATGAAATTCTGCAGAAACATTGCCCGAGGAGCTTTTCACCTGGCACAGTCTCTCAACCTTGCAATAAAAATCGGTTTTATGTACAGTTAAATTGAGAAGAACAAACAGCTATATATGTAACGTACCAAACATATATCCGTTTATCCATAAATACAAAGTGGGAAATAGAACAAAGACTCAAATAAAATGTTATGACGCATATAAAACTTAAAAATAGATTTTTATAAAATCTCACACACTCCTCAGATGTTATTCCAGATTCTTTCCCACAATGCTTTTCTAGGACTTTCTCTAGTATCTTTTAGTTGATCGGTAGCTCAAAGAAAAGGTGCAATCACGTTCTCGCGTGACTTAAGTTTTTCAATAATTCGGATGTCTGACAACGATACCTTAATTTATATTTTGAAATGCGATAATATTGAAAAACAAGTTATGCCCCGACGATTAAAGCTCTTATTTTGAGCGTAATGTAATTTTGTGCTCTTGATTATTATCTCCAACTTTTCATTTAATCGGACTATAAAACCGTAAGCTTTATCTTCTCATCGTGTCATTAACGAGGTATTAAGACCTGTTAACGAGTCCGCTATTGTTAAAGCGCTGCGTCCTCTGTACGTCTTTATTTCTCTTTCCCTTATTTCGGTTCTTGACACCATGGTATTGAAGGACAACTCTCGAAAAACCGTTCCACATTACGCAGCGATGCGAAATTATTGTCAGCTTGGAGATGAAAACCCCTTTCTTCCGTTTGAAGAAAAGGGGAACCCTTGATGAAACCTTTGATGAAAACCCCGTTCTTCCCTCTCCAATGAAAGAAGAGGGTGCAAGAGATGAGGAGAAAAGAAAAAAATCCACCAGACAGAGACTGAGACGGCAAAACTCCACCAAGCGGTAATTCCTAGCTCGACTACTCGCCAAGTTCGAAGTAAAGTCCCAATTAACCTCGCATGGACGATCAGTGGCCTCTCTGCTTACGATTTTGAAGAACGTTGCGTTTTTCACGGGAAAAAATAAAAGAAAACATCCTCCAAAGTATCAATTACCGCTACTTTAAAAATTTATTTAGGAGCATTCCGACCGTAAGCCGATATCCAAAGGAAAAATTCCATAGCAATATTATTTTTCATTCAACGAGTCTCAAATCGTGGTTGAAAAAATCTATACCTTGGTTTCCAATATAAATGAAAAATTGGAGGAACTGGAAGTATACTATAGTTAGTAAAAAAAACGTATGAAGCGTGATCGGATGACGACCAATATAGTGAATGGTAGATTATTTTTTTATTTAAGATTATCTTTTTGAAAAGACTGTCATACATTTATTTCCTTATATGGAAATAACGT
>JABFOW010000689.1:0-10773 GCA_022817725.1 Archaeoteleia sp. ZL-2020 | reverse complement strand
GCAGGTAACATTTAAATTTATTTATATCATTATTTACCAATTAACTACTTGTCGTTAAGTACTATTACATATTTAATGATGTTGTTGACAGATTGTGGTAAAAATGCACTTTACTATAAATTACAATATAATATCGTTTATTTTATATAACCGTTTTCATGCTTTATTAGTTTAATTTCCAAATATGTGTCATTCTGACACCTTTAAAAACTGAATCGACCAAATTAAATAATCGCATAATACTAATTTTATTCGGTATATTTTTTAACTGTTGCTAATTAACTTTATATGGCACTATTTAATTTTAATTAAATAAAATAATAAGTATTGATTTATATTTAATTATAATTGTAAATACTCATGAATGGCAGATACAAAAAATGTGCAGATAAGTTCGATTAAAAATGGTAAATATCAATGACCGGTTATTAATCTAAATGCTAATCATATTTCCTTTTCACGAAATCCATAACTTTTATGTAATCGCAAATTCGACTCTGCGTTTGGCGAGAACACGATCGAGATTTACGATCTTCGATATGTATAAACGCTTTGACGTCGCGCACGAGACTCGTATGCGTGCGATATTTTTGCAGGCCACTTTGGGCGACGCCCTCGCGTCAGTGCACCTGTTGCACCTGCATAGTCACGGCACTGGACTCCATACGCACTGCCAACACATCGGCATACTAATTGTACTGTTGAGAAAGAAGACCAAGTTGTTCTCTGAAACGTTTAACTGGACTTTGGGGCGAGTGAGCTGCCTCGAAGCTTATCTCGAAATATAATTTCCAACTTACTCACAACATCATTATCTTCATCAAAACATTTTATTCAATCATTATCTATCATGGGTTCGATAAATATTACTCGTCGACAAATTTGTAACGTCAGGCCGGCCATTTTATCAGTATACAAATCATTTACAAATCGTTTAATTACATGTCACAATTATATTATTATTAATTTTGGTAACAACAGTATTTCGTAATAACAGTATTGATATTTATTAATTATATTTTAATTTGAAGGGTTAGTCACTTTCTTTTTAAAAGGTTTAAAGTTAATTTTGGTCCGATGAACTGTTAACTTAACCAAGATAGTACAATTTAAGTTTCTCTATTCGTTTAAAATTGAAAAGTTATAAAATGTTTTATTTTGGACTTTGATAATTTAGTGAGATTTAATTTAATTTTGGCTAGATAAAGTTAATTTACTATTCGTGTGTTTTAATGTGTCTGTCATTCGCAATTTTGATTTAAATTACCTTATTTTTGATTTAATACATTTTAATAACAAAACCAAAATATTTTTTTAATATCAAATTCAATATTTAATGTCTGAAATTACTTTTTAAAATATTTTGCTAGTAAAAGTATAGTTTTCAAATGATGCTATTATTGATAAAAATAATCATAATTGTATTTATATACTTGGCCACCCATGATAATTGCATAAGATTTATTTACTGCTGTATATATAGTGAAAAACATACTTGTGAAAAGGTAGTTCGATACATTTATGGCAAGGTATTACAGACATAAATAAAGACATATCCGTAATCTCTTGAAAAGTATTGTTAGTATCCAATAATTATAATAATTATTCATAAATAAGGCTTCCAGCTTACGAATATAAGAAATAAGTGAAAGTACACATCTTTTAATGAATCTTTTAATAGATCCAATTGGCTGTAAAATTACTTAAGCAACTGCAGACGGTGTATAACTTAAGTTGTATATTAAATCACTCGATGCAACTTTCACAAAAAAATTCTGTGCAATTAAGACCGTTCGTTAATTACGAATATGATTTGAGATAAATGTAATAAAATTCTAGTACCCAACTATATTTGCCCGCGGTGCAACTTTAACTAAGCTTTGTGTACAATTAAAAAATTGCATTAATTACGTCATTGTTCAAAGGATGCCTTAAATCACGTTGAATTAAATTTAAATTAAAGAGTATAGACAAATTTTACATAAATAGTTGGCGTTTGCGACAGAGAAATTACTATTTTTGTGATAAAATAAATTCCGATCGTAGATTATGCGTATAAAAATAACTCAAGGCTTTTTAAGTTACTGGTTCTGGATCCAGGTTCGTATTTACGAATTTGGGTTTCGAATCCTAAATGAGTGTGTTTTTCTTGGCTAAAATTAACAAGTCAAATGATTCTTTAGAATATGTTGATAGAAACAGATAGGAAAGACCGAGGCTACTTGTCACACTTTCGTTATAAACAATAATAGTTGCACTCAGAACACAGTTTTGTTGATTTTAAAATTTTATTTTATTTTATTAATTTTAAAATTTGGTGAATTCATAAAAAAACATAATTCTTTTGTTTTTCTTACCGTTAAAAACACGATTTATTGAATTGACAAAATATTTGTTTAATTCAACAAAATTTTTGGTTAAATCAACAAATTGCTTTTCTGGTTGTACTTTTACTAGAACAACCACGTTCTTACTTTTGAATTTACCATTGACATGGGACGATATTTGATTGCATATAAATCTCAAAAACTTGTATATAATTATGATGACTTAATTGAAATAAAGTACTGATTGAAAAGTCGACACAATTTTATATCCAAATTAATTAGATCTTTGCAGAACATGAATAAAATATGATGTAAAACTGTACGAAGGTTTTAAATAATGCAGAAATAAAATAGCCTTTAATTTGTACTGCGTAAAGAAATATTAAATACAATTAGAAGAACATTGTATATAATAAAAGTATCTACACACCTAGAAAAGAATTACGTAAAATTTCATTACTAATGACTGGACACAAATGATCCATGATTGGCATGGCGAAATAACATTTCATTTCTAAAATTATATGTTGAAACCTTTTTAGCTTAAGAGAATATAAATCTTCCTGTGATATCGACCGGGTATTTCGTGTAGAAAAACAGGAGATCAGAAAAACTATTCTATAATACGAAAGAATAAAATACTAATAATAATGTAAAAGCGCAATGTGGATAATAATTAATAAACCCAAATTAAATATCAATACAATTTTCAGATTAAACATTCTATAAAATCAATTTATAAATCCTTTCTAAATATTAACTTTGAAAATCAATTTCATCATTATTCACATTCCAAATATCTCTTAATGTTATATTCAAATTTTGAGATCATAATTCCATTTGTCACACGGTCCATGTGTCGACTGCCCTTAACTTTCTCTTTCCCGCCTCAAAAGTAAGAAATCATTGTTATAAACAATTGGCGAAATAACGCAAAACACACATTTTGGTGTTGCTATTGGAATAGCATGACGATGCGCATATATTGTACCTTTTCTTCATCTCTGTTCCACCTCGTCTGTCAATGCATACTTTCTCTACCTCCCTCTATCTCAAAGCCTTCTCTCGCGTTTTTTCCTTTTCTTTCTCCGACTCCCACATCGTCTGAACTCGCGCAATATTGCATATATTTCCTCTCTCTCTCTCTCTTTTCGTATGCTCGCTCGTCAGTGCGCGCACACGCCAAGGATTCTCTTGGCTGTGCCGTGTAGCACGGCACGTACCAGTGAAGTCGGTGGATCCGCACAGCTCAACACAGCTGGAAGAAGCGCGTATACACATGGCGCGCGCGCACAGCCCGAGTCTCATGGTAGCGTTGTCCGCTGGTGGACAAAGCGCTCGTTTCTACCACGCCGTGAAACTACAGTTAATTCACTGGATGGACGCGTGGCAAAGTATACAGCGCTATAGCGTCGCAGGAACACTTTGACAACGATGCATATCATCATAATGGTCACACTCTCCAATCACTCGAAATTGGAAAAAGTAATTCGCATTTCTAATCCTCGTTCCCAAGAAAGTCTCAATTTCATCGCGAATTACTTCGAGATCTTTATTAAACACTCGGAACACAGCTCTTTGTTGATTCAGCAAGATTATTTGCTTGTTTTATAGATAAAAAAATGATTTGCCGAATCAACCAACGTTTGAGTGAATTGAGAAAATGTTTTATTGAATTAATCAATTCTGTTAAATCTACAGAATGTTTGGTTAAATCAAATCAAATATTTTGTTGACTTAACAAAACCTATTTTGTTAATTAAACAAAATAGTTTTTCTGAGTGTGTCCTGGTTAAAATTCTCTGTTAAAATATATCGACTTCTATTAAATTTGGATAGAAAATACGTTTATTATTCTATTCAATTTTCTATCAATTTTATTTCCCATTTGTTCGACGTAAAAGGTGGGAAATATTCTGTACAACAATCCTATTGGTAGCTATTAATTTCCTATTAAAACCTATCGATTCCTGTAGACAGTATTTAATAGGAATGGATATATGATCACTTACAATTTCTTATTATTGTTGTGTTGGCACGACAAATAATAAATTTATTTATTTGAATAGAGTGCTACGGGAATTTTTAATTCATATTATAGATTTCATAAAATCATCTCTATTCTAAATTACAAAAGTTGCTTGTGACTGTTAGATTAATCTAAATAGTAAATAGGAGCAAGGATTATATTATTTGTTAATACTCACGTTAATTTCAATTGAGTTTTAATTTAATTAAATATATAATTAATATTGTAACATATTTCTCAAAGTGGAATTTTTGTAATTTCGTAGCACAGTTTCTTTTGTACTCTTTACCACATATATAAGCGTCATTTATCGACTTATACCAATGCTAATTATGAAAATTATATACGTAATATGCTTTGCTGTAACCACACAAGAAAAGTTGGATCGTTAATGCAATATATTTCATAGATATTATATTCATATTTTTCTCTCACTGCTAGAATCATTGATTTTCTTACATTGGCACATAATCCTCTTAAGCGCATAATTACTTACTCGAGTCGTCAACTTATTTCGTTATTTCGCTTATGATTTTCAGTTGGATTGACTTTCCTGACATATTCACGGATTTTCTCTGACCACCGATTACTTTGCTTAAGCGACATTTGCATACAAACATATGCTACTATGAAACGAGGACGCAATATGCTTGATATATGCAACGCGGAAGTTCATACATATATATATACACTCGTAGTTATATATATTATATATACATATATAGACGTGTGCTAACCAAATAACGACCGATAGGAAACAATTTTTTGACAGTGAATAATTCGAATGAAAAATATAATGTATTTTATATCAAATTATTTGCTTACGAGTTTGATATCAATTATTATGGAAATGTAACATTAAATAAATTGGTATATTATTATTGTAAAACAATTTCGATTGTACGCATACAACATTGTATTACGCCAATAATCATCGTACGAAATTATATTCAGTTTTAATGATGCTTTTAATTGAATATTATTTTAGCGAGTGTTATTTAAATGTTAATTACATATATTATATGCTATTAATTGCATAATTGGCAATTACGTTGGAAGTAAACGATTAATTTTGGTTGAACTCACAAATTGTGTTTTATTAAAAAACGAGATAAAATTGTACTATTAAAAACAAAAAAAAGTATTGCATAAATTCATTGAGATAAATATTTCTTTAAAAATTGCTATGCTTGCTTTTGTACATTGTTTTCTACTTGACTCAAGTGGAAAATTTTCTTTTTGTTTCTTATGGTTTTTTTTTAGTTCAAATTTTGGATCTACTTATAGAATTCATATTATATAAAATAGGTCTTCATTTATAATACTAGATATATATTTTAGTATGTGAACTATTTTTGAGAATGATTATTATAACCATTTTCACAACTGTAAATTGTTCAACTAATTAATTATCGAATCATTAACATAATGTATTGTCTGTAAAGAAATTTAAAGATAATGAAAAAATGATAATGTATTAGTTTAAAGTAGTAAAGTGAAACATTCTGTTCGTTGGCATTCGTAAAAGAGTTTATTATAGTCTTTAGAATATAAATAAAAATACCTAATTTTAACCTGATTTGATGTTTATTTGTGATACACAAAAACTGAAATACTTTAGTTTCACTCTTTTTCATAGACTGCTTGTCATTCTCAAATGATTAATTTTTACACGATTTATAATTTGTACTAAAGCTGTTATTCACGAGTAATTGACACACCGGTCGAAATAGATGAAAACATAAAATATAAATCTAGTATAAAATAGTTAGAAACCTACGAATGCTTATTAATTAGGAAAATTCACTTCGTACCTAATTCAACATTACATATTTGATTTCATTCATGTACACATTTATAATAGAATCATAAAACACCAAGCTGCGGTGAGATTTTTGCAGCATTAATGAAGTAGACGGAATCCGTGTGCTTTTATGTATTTTTATACCTGACATAGGAACTACTTATATAATTCATTTATATAATTTGGAAATTAAATGTAATTTTCTCGATAAATAGAGAATTTATAACTATACAGTACATATTTATTAAATGTTTAAATATAGCTATTCAGAAACATATACATTACAATTCTAGCTATATTTTTTTGTTACCAATAGTTTTATAACATTTATAAAATATCATAAATATGATAAAACGCATCAACTATATAATATGTATTATTTATATATTATAATTTAACATTAAAAGGACAAAAGTAAAATTCTAACAAACCACTTGACTTATTTTTTAATTAAAGTGCCAATTGATTTTGCCTATAAATGTAAAAAAAAACAATAAAATTGGTTATTTCTGTCGCACGTTCGTTGCTATGTGGATAGTTTTTCTGTAAAAAAACTTATTCACTTTTCCGATTTCTTTGCATTATTTAAATTTGTGCTGAGTCTTAAATAAAAGAAAAATACATTATTTTTCTCCAACGTACTTCGAAAAGTTTACTATTCGACTGACAATATAAACTAAACTAGTACTATATTAAAACAATAATGAATAATCTCTGTTATTTTCAAATTCAAATATTTACCTCTCGCTGTCGTATCATAAAAATGTCGGTCTTAATATCTTGACGAACACGCTGTTACTTAGCGGCATAGTTATGCCAGATAAAGTTAAAGTTCATTGAAAGATAATATTGCCGTACTTTCTCTACTAAAATCTAAATCATGTGCATGCAACTTACCAGTTTTCTTTGGCTCGTGAACGTCCGTGCGTTCAGGGCAGCAGGGAAAATTCGAATCTGAAAAAATCAAAAAGAGACAAAGGATTATGAATCTGAGTCACTTTTCGGGACGTCGATCATCCGTGACGTATTGCCTAATTCTCCCTTGTGCTACATTAGTCAACAAGCTAATATTTACTAAAATACAGTATCACTCCATGTCTCTGAGCAACGCGAAATAAATCGTAAACGATTAAAACAAGTAATTAATATCACAGTATAATAAATCTTGATTACAGAAATAATTTTGTCTAACGAACAAAATAGTCTGCGCGACATTATTGTCACATTGATTTTTAAGTAGTTTTTTTAAAATGTATTCAATGTTTTTTTATAAAGATGCCTGGTATCTTTAATAATTGTAAATAAATTTCGTCTATGCAGGTAAATAGAAATATGACATTTACAAAAATAAACAAATAATAAATTAGTTAATAATTAAGCAAATTACTAAAAAGATATAAAGATATGTGTGTTTCAGACACAAATATAGCAACAAATAAAATTTATAATTTGTTTACATAAAATTGTTTATTTGATACAGTTAATTTAAATATTGTATTAAGGATAATGCTTCTACACAAAAAGTGTATGTATATAATGCGTCTGCAATCCTGTAATTCGTTTAATCAAGCGATGGAGCCATCGCAAACAAAATTTGACTACTCAATAAAGGCATGTATTACTTACTTAGCCAGCACGACCCTAATATTTATCAAGGAATCAGAGGATAACGCGCTCCACCCATAGTGGCATTGCTCGGGGCGCCGGCTGCCTGTTAGCGGCCCTGTCACCACGTACAAATCTGTTCGACGATCTAGCCTACGTTCTCTTGCTGTTTTAGGAATTAATTAAAACGGGACTGAGCCGAGTAATTTTATTTTACTGCAAGTATTGTGTTGCCTGTTGAATCGTCGATTTATTTTTTATAATTTAAGGATAATAATACATTCGGAGCAATTTAATTAAACATAGTCATTATTATAAATAAACCACAAATTGTTATAACAGCGTGGATTATATATTTTTAAATTATGTGCAATGCAGCGGCGTTTTCAAATTATTCAGAAATTATTTTAAATGAACCGATAAAATGGGATACATATTTGTATTGGTATATATATTGGATTGAAACGCAATAGACTTTTTAAAATTAATATTAAAAATTATAATGCAATGAAAATAGTAAATGTACACAGTGTTTTTAAATTGCAATTATATTCCATTCATTATACAAAATTAAATGTTTAAAAAAGTAAAATTAAACGACTGTGTGCAATTATTACATTATAATCCAACATTTAATATGTCGGTTTCTACCTTGAAAGTAAGAAATAAAGGGATTTTATTGATACTTTAGTATAAGCGTGAATTGGGAATTATAAAACTGAACTGTTCTACATTGATAGTAACTATTAATACGCATTATAGAATTTGTAGTATTTAATGAGAGTAATATCATTAATCGATGGGTTTTTATATTCTTAAATTAGTTTTAAATAACGGAGTAATCAAGATGTCGCGCCAAGAGTTTAAAAAAAATTAAATTATATTAGTCAAGATTTATTTTTCGTGATTACATTTTTTTTACATATATCTATATATGTTACGATGCATCTACAATACATATTTGTGATAATGAAATTCAATATGTAGAGGCGAATTCATAAGCCTTTGATAGCGTTCCCCTTTCTATAAAGGAAAATATCTATAAGGATGAGTCCATTAACTGACATCATTTTAAATTCTCAGTTTCTTACTGGTTTTTGTATTATATATATAAAGAATTTTATCAGTCATTCAAGATTACAATTTTGAGTGCCATAGGTATTTTAATTCTTAAAATACAAATTATTCAAAAATGTAAATTATTATTTAAAATTTCCTGATTACATTTTTATCATGTCTCGAATAACGAAAGGCTCACATTTTCATTTTGTAATTGTCAAATACAATTTTTTCAAGGAAAAAATAACAAAATATATTGGATTATGATAATTAAGCACGATTAACAAATGTCTATTTTGACAACTTTTATTATAAAAATCTATTCTAAGAAGGTTCGTTTCGAGGACAAAAACTTTAACCATTTTATGAAAATATGTTTTGAATATTATTGAATGTACCAATATACAATAAAAAAAAAATATCTATAATTGTCTCTATTCTAAATTAAAACGAAATAGATCGATATGATCAATTTAAGGCCGCGAAAACATGAAAAAATATCAAGTTAAAAGTTCTGGCAACTTATAAATCTTAACAGAAATAATGCTTCCTCTCAAAAATAAGCTCAACGATTTTAATTAAAGGCTGGTAGACATAACCAAATACAAATCTATTCGATCGACTGATATGTAAAAATGACGCATTGCAAACGCATTAGACCAAACGTGGTCGCGTAGGCACGTGGTTCGCGAAAAAGCGGGGCGCGTAAGTGTACTGTGAGAAATTGGACAATCGCTACTTGCCTCCAATGCCAGCGCGTCACAATTCATTTCCCAACCGGCATAGCGCCCGACATTCTTATCCTACCTGCCTGCGCGCCATTCTTCCCGTCCTGTGCGCGCGAGAGAGTACAGTTAGACCTTCGGCCGTATTGCTACACTGACCGCAGAAGTGACTACGGTGCTCAGTGCTATCGTTGTATCGTGCTAACAACGAGAAGACTTCTGCACGTAGGAGGGACGACCTAAGCACTTGCTAATCCGCTAAACGCTCCACGAATTCCACCATTTTACTTACGAACTTACAACCTTACAACGCGCGTCTCAATCCAACCAGTTCAATTGTTTTAAAATATTGAAACTATTAAAAGTATTTTAAACGTTTTATCCTCGTTTTTATCAAGTTTAACTATTTTATTTAACTATATAGTTGTTAATACCAAATGCTGCTTTTTAAAACTCGACAAAAAAGAGGCAACTTTTTATCTTTTTGATAATATGTATTTAAAAATAAACGAGTTCGCATTAAATTTTATAGTTCTTTGTCGCTTTTTGTAATTTTCTGATTCGAATTGGATAAAATGTTACGTTTCTATTCTTGTGGAGCATTTGGAAATAAGAACGTAAAGTATCTACGTGCTACGCGTTCGCTTAAGCGTGTATTAAGAGCAATTATTGTAAACTTCCGATCGACATAACCATGACATATTTTTGCAAACGAACGTTCTTTTATGTGCTTTCATGCATCGTCGTATAATTGAATAGCGGCATACGATTACGAAGATGGTTGACTGGAAAAGACTATTACGCGTAGCTATGAAATGATAACCACTATGAGTCTCTCACCCTTTCCGGTTCTTTGTCCGTCACCGTGAGACATTTTTTCTCTTTATGGTCGTACGCCTACCATGCAGTCATAGAACGTTTCAATCGTGATACGCGACATCTTACGACTTACATTGTACACGAAAGTAATTTTAAAATCATTGATTTCACATAATCTTTCGTTCGTAATTGTATTGTTAGTTTTAATGTCGCTTGCCGAAGAAATTAGTATTAAGGTTTATGGCAAAGGGAGATTTGAAATGGTAAAGCTGAAATGAATTTATATGTAAGAGAAATTACGTTAACTGCGATAGTTATTTGATAATAAAATTGTAATTAAAGACAACATTTGAAGGACCGTTTAAATAATGATTTTGTATAATTATAAAAAATGTCACAGTTCTT
>JABFOW010000688.1:0-10788 GCA_022817725.1 Archaeoteleia sp. ZL-2020 | reverse complement strand
GGTCGCGACGTAATTTCCTTTTATCTGGCAGTCGGCTATCTACCGAAATTCTTTGTCCGCCAGGTCCGCGAGTACTCGCTATCATCGTTTGTATGTACAATCTTGTTTTACCAAAATAAACAATGCGCCCGTAAGCAACGACGTCATATTTCAACACTTGAGTTATCATAAAACATACCTTAACGAAATAATTACAAATATATCAAAAGAGTAACTATTGTTTTAATCTCAAATGTACGTTTTTAATAAATAAAAAAAACTACTTTATGGAGTTTTCCACTAGAGCATAACTTGAACATTGTTACACAAGTTCAATCACTATTAATCCCTCTTCATGCTTTTCGATCTCAAATCATAAGCACAGTACGAGGTAATCCACTTTCGCAGAAAATCAAAGTTTCAACAACTTCTGTTATCCTCGCCAAAGCTGAAGAATATACCAGAATATTAACTTAATCATTAACAGGAGTACGGTCTTCAATAATTCCCTACACAAAATCAATATACCAACATAAATTCTAAAAGAACAAAAAGTAATACATTGCGAGAGAAAAAATGATTTGAGAGAATTAGTTCCAAACTTTCAGACTCGTGTTAGAAACATGACGTATGACAAACATTCCGTCGAACGCTCCGACCTTAAAAATTGCACATTTTTATCATGATAAAGAATCACTCGCATCCTTCTCATTGAAAAAGGGTTTTGGAGATTGGAAATATAAGTGCATCATCTCGCACGGAATGCATGGACCGAATGAAAGCTAAACATAATCCTTTTGTGCTGTACACCATCTACAGTTTCACGTCACTTTGTCGATAAATCACAAGCATGCGATTCACGGGGTAGAAATATATCAAGTCGGCGCTTCAGAAATACCAGCAGAAAGCTCAACCATTGCCCTCTCCAAAATCCTCTTTTCATCCCTCTTGCTCCGTCATTCTATCAATGTACCATTCACCTATGAGCATCGTGTCCCTTCTATCCTTTCAGGCATGAAGTGACACATGGTTGACGAAGCGAAGAGAGTCCAACGTGCAAATTTCCCAACAAAACTTGAACTTACGTCATCTCAGATGAAATTTAGAGTCAGTTCGACTGTATCGATCCAAAGTCGCAAATAGCACACGGCTCCATTAACAATTAGTTTTGACGTTCTTTATGCACTTGTAGTAAATTTCCACGTTAATTATTTGTTGTACGAATAACGTCTGTTAAAGGATTCAAAGCTGCCTTTGCACACATCAATGCCAGTTTCAGATACAACAGCGGACAAATAATAATCTAGGAACGAAAAATTCATCTTGCTTCAACTCGCTTCATCCAACCCTTGGACTCAGGATACAGTACTAGTTTGTACTACTTATTATAATCATATTTAACTGAGCAACTACATATCACTTTGTAAATAATTATTTTTTTAATCATCAAACACATTTCCACTTTATTTAGAACATTATGTAATGAGCCTTCAAAATTTACTGGCATAAAGACGACTATTAAAGGTTACCAGATTAGGCGAACATTAACCTGTTAATTATTGATTCATGTTTTAAACGTTGTGGCATAAATATGATTTAATAATTAATTATTTGCAAACTACAGGAATCTTTCTCAAGTGAAATTTTAATAATTACTAATGTGTGTCTCTGAATAGATAAATCAAAGTCTAATCAAGTCTGATTAAAATTACAATAAGATTTAAAGCATTTAACCTTAACTTTCTCTATAATATTAATATATTATATTATCTGTTTAAGCAAGTTCACTAAAATTTAACTATCAATTTTTTATAAGTGCAATTCAAAAATCACAATACTTTTTTTGATATTATTATAATATTTTTGTAAAAGAACAACTGGTTTTATCACCTCATAATAAATCAAATATGTCATCTATCTAAAAATTGACTAGATTGAAACCCGTATATCAACGTTGTCAGTAATTATAAAGTATCATAACCGCAATGGTGATTGTGGCTATTACATTTAGGCTATCTATAATGAAATAGCCTAACAGTTGATCATGCAGGCAATCCATACCTCTCCTAGTAAAAGATTCATACCATATTAACTCGTCACATTACTCCTAATTCCTTTAGTAGTTTCATATTGTATCAAACCTGCTAAGTATAACACCTGACAAAAACTCAAGTTCTAAATAAAAGGCAGATAATACAATAAACATGTTCACAATAATCCGATTGTATATAAAAACCTACATTTATGTTTAACTTCCAGTAGTTGGATATTTGAAAACGGATATTACGAACATAAAAGAGGGAAACATATAATACGACTAATTACATTAGAACAATATTTGAGACTGTATCAGAAACCAGACGCTCCTTTTTTTTCGATTTACTCTTCATTTTCCTTTTCACTTTCTGTTTATCGAAGATTGTATTCAAACGTATCTAGGTTGAGATATTAATGGAGCCATTACCCACAGTAAATAAACAAGTCGATGAAGAAAACCAACAGAACGAGAGTAGTGAGCTATCTATGTAATAGGTTCGATATTCTTACGACTTCTACGTATTTATTTCCAGACCATTATCCTCTTCGCCACTCCACAATACACGTTCTTTCCAAATCACTTACAACTAAAGGCTATTTACATTTCAACTACTACGGACTTATTTCACATAAACATACAATCGTTAATGAACAATGAAGGTAGTCAAACGAGCGTCTCTTCTCAAATATGCACTTATCGTGTACTCTAAAACGTTTTATGCTAGTAAAATTTACGTCATTTCTACAAATATACTCTCCCAAATTATGTGAATCATACGTGGAAGCATATAGACATTTGAATTCGTCTAATTTGTTAGATAAAGCAATGATAACTTTGATATTTGTCAACCGTTCACTAATAAATAGTACATTACATACATAAATAGTTAATTATCTCTCAAATATTACACTACATTTGGTTCCTCGGTAAATTATATGAAATTTATTACATACAGTCAAAATGTAATAGCAGTTAAAATGTCACTTAAATTCGTCAACGAAATTACAACATTTTATGGTTTTGTATCTTCCAAGATAGCAGTTTGTAACAAATTTCGTGATGTGTAAGAAGCTTTTTTTCTTTTCCTTAGAATTTTTGGTAAAGGTTTATTTTAGTGGCTCCCAAAATAGTCAGAGACTTATAAAAATAAACCTGAAATAATACTGAGCAAGGTTCATGAGATTATATTTCAATTCTTTATCAATACATTGACATTTAAGCAACTGTTTGCAATTAATGTAAAAATACAAGAATTTGTATTTTGTAATATTCCAGTCATTAACTGCCCACTTAATTATTCAATTATATAGTTTTTTAAATCTCAACGTCCTTTCCAGAACACACAGGAATATCCAAGTTTTTCAAGTTACTAGATCTGTATTAATTTTTCAATTTTTTCTTCAAAAATTGTTGACGAAAAGAATATAGACCTAGATATATTTGGAAAACAATAAGAAACGTAAGATATATTTACTGTAAAGCCGAGTTATTTGAACACATTTAAAATACGAACCCTTATGCAATTGCAATCGCATGAGTATATTTCGTCGTATCTCTAGCGCCTGTGGCATGATATCTCACGGGTAATCATACTACAGGCGCCTGTTTGATACATTTGCCGTATTCGAAAATATCAGTTATCAATTCGTATAATCGTACCGTAGAAAAATAATTTACATATAACATATGATCATTGCAGAATCATTGAACAATATATTAAGTGATATGATTTTTCCTATAAATATGGTTTTAATTCGATTGAAATTGAGGACATACGTAAACCCTATGCATTTAAATTAAAATACTTATTAGTTCCACCGTAATAGTAAACATAATAGTTTATTTATGTTGCTAATATTTTTATTTATTTTATATCGACATGCAGTAAATAATACATATATTATACAGAAATTAAATAGGTTACATTCATGTCGTTGTACCGTATATTTATAATTTGTAGCATATGTTTCTAATAGCTAATGCAACATTATTATACGCCGAAAATCTGTATGAAAATGCAGATCATTCTATTATTTATAATCAATTACTTATATAGGCAATACATTACATTTAAAATATATTGTTATTACATAAATATTTGTATGTACTTATATAAATAGCTGATAGTGGGAGCAATTAAGCGTGTATATGTCAGTGATCCAAATGGGAACGCTTCTGGCCCTTAGTGTTCCTTAATTTTACACAAAATATTTTATTTGAATTGTAAGACTTTTTAATTGTAAAATCTAATTTTAAGCAAACGTTAACTAATGATAAACGAAGTTAAATAGTTTCACGTTAGTTGTTTCTTTGCATCGAATCAAAATATTATATATTCACTAATAATTTAAGTAAACTCTATTGCAAATATAAGTAACAACATATGTTATATTTAAATTCAACTTAGATTTAGACCCACCCTGGCGGTAGATACAAAATACATTTTTTATTTTTTGCATTTTGTGTAAGTATCATGACTATAGGATAGTTTCTCAAAATTGTATGCCGAAATTCGTGAAACTGAAAAAGTTATAGCTATTTGTGTGTTCTTGCCCCAAATGTTCAAGCAGTCGTACTTTAGGTCTGGTATTGTATCTATCCTCAAAGGCGTTTTTATCAAAACTATGTTTTTCACATTGCCGTGTAAATTATCTCGAAAAATATTTATCTGATTAATATAAAATTTGTATAAATATTCTCTATTACATAAGCAATGTCTATGTAGAGAGATTTTTCGAAATACTTCTTTGTCCTGAAAAATTTTAAATCTTGTCTACAGCCAGACACTTAAACCTGTGTATTTATTTTGTCTGATCAAGTGGGACCTGCGAAACTTGACACAGTCTTACACAGTGTAAAAACAACACCTTTGTGATTTTGTATATTATAAAAATCAAAATTCATGATATTTATCGTTTTTATGTCAGATTGACGTTTGGTTTCAACGCATAAACAAATATTTTATGTTTATATGTCATACATTTTGTGTATTGATTTTTATTAAACACCTCTTTTTTTCGACCAGCCAAGATGGTGTACCCCTTAAGTTTATACTCAGAATTTGAAATGCTTGTATGTACAGCTTAGGATATTTTATTGAAGTAATTGATTTGGGATAACATAAAGATCATGTTGAAATGTCCCAAACTGTACGTAAAGGAAATGCACTGAGAGAAAAATTTGGTAGTACTGGCAACTACGCCGTAATGTTGGAGCAACCAACAAGTTGTCGTTAAATCAACTAAATATTCTTTAAAACAAATATAACTTAGGTGAGTCAAGTTTCAAAACGTTAATCCAACAAATTTACAGTTGTCATAAAGAAATTATTCGGTTGACCATATTTAACTACGTGGTCCGGTTCAATCAACTAAATTGTAGTTGAGTCAACTACGTTTTTTCTCAGTGTGTTATTAATCGAATGTAAATTGTTTAAATATAAATTCTGGTTTTAAACATTCGAGAACTAAAGTTTCTATGACTTACGTTGTTCGAAGTTTCTCGAAGTGTTCAGTTGCTCAATTGCCGATCAGCAAGAGCACGATTTTTTACGTGGTTTTACCTTTGGTTCAAGATATCTCAGAACACCTTGATGTGGTAGTAATGTCATCGTACTAGTACTTTCTATTCGACGCATAACACGATCTAACAATATTTCCACCGCTCGATGAACATTTTGTCCAGTAGCTGCACTTGTTTCCAAATACACCAGTCTATAAACACAAATAATAGATCGTAAATAAATTTATTATACTGCACAGTGCTTACCTACATAATGGTCCTTACAGTCGTGATGGTCTTACGGTAGTGACGCTTTTTTATCCGTGCTAGTGGTTATTGGAATTTCCCCAGTTAATCCCAATAACTCTAGCTCTTCTATAACTCCTGTAGCAAATTCTTTTTACGCAACTCAGTTAACATATTAAAGAGTATCACTCTTTTTTAGCCAAATTATTAGAGAGTATCCCTTAGAAACTATCCCTCGTCGGTCACTATCGTACGATACCATGAACGAGTAAGTCCCAACTACATACATTTTTTATATGACTACAAAAATTGTATGTAATTGTTTAAGATTAGTTCCAACATATATGTAGAAATGATCAAAGTGTTGTTCTTATGAGAAAAATTACATAATAATTGTTCTAAATTGATAAAAAAAGTCAATGCTTATTATTTTAAAATTACATATGTATCTTAGATCTTATGGATCTCGTCAAATATGACTTTTTAATATAGTTTTGCTTGATATAAATATAGCGATAATATAAGACATATTTACGCACCCATTTCTTTCCGCCAATTCACGAGCATGTTGTTCACTGACAACTCTTTTATTTTCAAGATCAGATTTGTTTCCACAGAGTATTATGTCAGGGTTATCACTATATGCGTGCATCTATTCAAACACGAAATTTGGTTATAACATCAAAATATTAAATACATAAACATTAATATCAATATTACATTTCTATGCAAAATATTAAATTTGTTTTACAACTTAATTATGACTTACAACGCATACTTTTTCCTCCACCAATACAATAACAATTACAATATACAGTTTCATGCTATTTACATTAATTTTATTAATAATGCATGACAATAACAAAATTTAAAACCATATTAATTTTATGCTTCAAATAGGTAGACATTAAACAACATAATCTGCAATAAAGCAAAGAAGAAAAGAATCAGAGGTATATCAAGGTTTATTAAATTCTTTCTTTGAAATTTCACGAAATACGTAAGATTGCTATCTTCACAAGAGCTCTTTCCATTATAAAATAGATGAAAGAAAGAAAATGCATTGTAAATATATAATACCCTAAGTTGATCCAGCCAATTTCTGACTTCGAGAAAGGATTGCTCATTTGTAAGATCAAACAGAAGAAAGAAACCCATTGCACCTCGATAAAATGATGCTGTTAAACTTCTGAACCTATATATTAATATATGTATAAAAGCATGCCTTTTAACTTCCACAAATCATTCAAGACTAACAACTAACACAAATGATTATTGTAACAAATAGCTATCTAACACATGCCATATGACATTATTTACATTACAATAATACATTAGTTCTCTAACGGTGTGCCGCGACATACAGATGTGTCGCGTGGTCTCGTGTAGTAAATCGCGAAATTATGTTGCGAATTATAAATTTCCTACAAAAAATTAAAAGTAATAAAACAGTAACAGCATAAACAATAACAGTAAAATAAATGTACAATAAAAATTCTATTCTAACTTGCGCGAGTTGAATATACAAATTTAATGCCCGCTATAAATATTTCAAAATTTTAAAATATTATAAATTTGTTTTGTTTTAAATACATGGAAAAGTTGTATCCGGACCCTAATGGAACCAAAAGGAATATTAATATATTAATGTCCTTATTATACTTGTGTATATATATGCATTAGAATGTTTGAAAACCACTGCTGTAATACATCAATTTTATCTGAAAGATTTTCAAATCAATATGTTCGTTAAATAAATAAGAAGTATCGTAGCCAGGAAAGGAGAAAAGCGGCCATTCGTCACGGGGCCACAGCCATTTTGCATAACAGAAATAGTAATTATGGATAAATATCCTAATAGCACAAAATATCTTTAAATATTTATAGAACAGGAAGTCTAAACCCTATAAATATACCATACAAATTCAAAAGTATTTATATCTAACCTTGTAATATTACCAACATATTGTATCCTTTGCATTGTCAAATATTCGGACAATAATAAAAAGAATATTTTTAGAATATTATTGGTAGATGTTACAGTATAAACATTGTTTATTTGTAATATTCTTATAAAACTTTTCACAATACCATTTATATACAAACATATTATTAAATTTGAAAAAAAAACATTTTTTATGTAAAAATGTCCATTAATTATTAAACAATGCGTACGTCCATTCAACATGTAAACAATAACTGTCGAAAGTAATTGACGTCAAATTGAGGTCTATTCGACGTTTTATTGACTTCGTTTTTTATGTTTATAAAATGCACCTAAGGCGGATATTTAACCATAAATTTGGAATTAAATCGACTGCGATCTTTCATAACCTCGAATACTTTTTGACCCCCACAACGATTCGCACTTTACCTTTATTTGCCATCAAATAAACGTCAGTGTTACGTACGAATAAAAGTTGATTAGAGATATTAAATGCCAATACCTTTGTGGGTATAAGAAGAAATTGAAATGGAATGTCCTGTAAAGAAATAAAAGTTTATTCGATTCAATTACTTTTAATTTCCTAGCAACACAAATGCTTCTGCAATGTCTGTTATTTATCAGGAATGAAAAATATTAGAATATTGTATTTTGTATTTCCTATATACGAGGAATAGTATTGACCCTATTTTTTAAGCATCATTGAGAAATAAAGGTTTTAAAGTTGATTCTTTTCTCACTCGTTAAATCAAATCTCATGTAAAAAAGAATATATATGCGATCATATATGCGGTCATATATATGGCATATACGGCATCACATATATCATTATATTGGTGTTAAGAGGATCCAAAACCTTCCTGCAATACCGATCGAGTATTTTTCTACATTTTGGTTTAAATAAAATTGTAAAGTATAGTTTACGTCTATACTATGCTTGCAAAATAGCTTTTAAAAGTTTCACGACCTTCTATTATGTCTGTAGAATGCTAGGCTGGTCTTTATACCGATATACTAGCTGTAGAAAATTTTATATAAACTAAAATATAGAAAAATACTCGGTCGGTATTGCAGGAAGGTTTTGGATCCTCTTAAGAGCAAGTCGTATAGAATTGCAAACGCCGTTACCGACTTCATAACTTGCAATTGAATAAACAATTTTGTTAATATAATAGTTTCTGTGGTTACAAATGTATATAAACAGTTTCTTAATATTTTAGAAATGCATTTAAACATAGTCAAACCAGCAGAACATGGGTTTCAAGCCTAACATCTTGTTGACTGTACTCTGTATTATCTACAAAGCAACTGTTTTATACGTTTGAATAATGTCTAATATTTGTTCAATATTTGTGCCAATATCCGTCCTCATTAAGCTTCATTATTTGAGAAACTATAAGCAGAAATTGTTTTCTCATACATTTCACAAATGTTGGAATATCGCTAACAGAAATTAGAATTTGCAAACAGTTTGGGCAAGATTTGCACAAACTTTGATGAAATGCACGTTTTGCTGTCTGGATAATGATTAAATAAAAGTTCATTAAATATTTGTAAAACAAAACACACATTCTAATTTCATAAATCACACTAATTAATACTTTATAGTTGCAGGGACCATAAGTTGGGTTGGGCTGACTATAAATGAGAACTATACACGTATAGTACCCGGATCTGCATTACGTCAACTATAAAGTGTAGGTTACACAGTCATTAACATGCACAGTTTGCATACCTTGCATATGTAAATTTATTAATTGCTATAATGTTCTGCAAATTAGAGTTTAGCCACAATTGTACTTCTTTAAAGTAGAATAAACACATATCGTGGAAAACAACGCTAGAACTTAGGGCTTTGCGTATAGCTCACGCACGCACGCACGCTTAAACCACTGCGTTATTAAAAGTCTGTGAATAAGACCGTTGAACTTCCACATAGCACACTGCTGACTTTATGGTTACAGCAACTATAAAGCGTCAACCTATAATTTATAGCACACTCAACTGACTACTTTTCTTCACATAGAACCTAACAATAGTTTATTATCGGTGATACTATAAAAATCAGTTATACAAGCTAAGTTTTATGGTTACACATTATTGAAATGCTAAAAATTCAGTTGGATATACTAGAAAGTGTAGTCGATGACAACGTACTTTCTAATGAAAATAATAATAATATTAATTGCAGCAACTATAATGAAATATTATAAAATAGGAATACACAATGAGTACTCTGAAACCGTAACCCTCACACCCTATAGAATCTTTAGTCTAAATTCCGGTTTGATCTCTAGTCCCCAATATGTAAGTTCAGAGTTCAAATACTCAATATTGCAAGTGGTAGATTTTGATTTTGAAATATTTTGAATAAAATATTTGAATTTTATAATTATATAATGTATTTATAAATCAGTGTAAAATCTACACAAATTACAAAAACAGTGATTCATAACACTTTTGTGTAATAAAGATTTTGCTTAGATAACAACACATATAATTTAATTAATATGAACACATAAATGAGCAATTACTCTGATGATGTCACAGATAAAAGCAATAAATTGCACATACTCATTAATCAAATTTGTCATTTAATTAATGGGGGTCAGTTACAGCATAAAACTGATGCTATAAGAACTTTGATTGTTGTCGGTTAAGTATTTACATTAGTACTATTTAAATGTGAGTTTATGTCTCAGTGTATTTTATTAGTATATTATATTGTGTTGTTTTGTCTAACGTAACATAAGCAGGAACGAAATGTCTCTATAGATAATTCATGATTTTGAACTGGAATATATACAAGGTAATGAAAATGTGTAAATTCTGTAATAACTTCTCTGGTTTTTATGATAATTTTATTAACTGCAAACGCGTGAATGTGTGCAGCAATCACATAATAAAATGCTTTTAAGGGTGATATATATTTTATTACCTACTCATTGCGTGAATGTGTGTGTTATTGAATTCAATATTTCTGAGTCATTTGTATTTGAGACACAAAAACAATTCTCAAAAGATATGACAAGATGTTAATGTATGCTGCAATGAAGAATATGTTTTGATTCCAGGGTGA
>JABFOW010000687.1:0-10789 GCA_022817725.1 Archaeoteleia sp. ZL-2020 | reverse complement strand
GATCATCTCCCTCCTACCCCACGCCGCTCCTTGCCATCCTGTTTCCCCTCTCGACTGTAACGCCGCTCGTTCTCGCTGTGATATTGCGGCAAAATTTTCGCTGTCCTCGTATATGAATTGGGACGCATTATTTATCTCGCGCGGTGAATTTAGGACTCGCGATCACTCGATACACATTCTCTCTCGACTTTCAGGGTGAGAATCTTACATTTGCATCATTATGAGAAACGAAGTCACATTCGGACCACATTTTCGACGAATTCTGAGGGAAGGTGGAAATTTGAATTTATGGGATTTGGTTTGATGTCAAACATTCCGCGTATTTGTTAACGTTATTTTATTTAAAATGCAACATACATTATATAATAAATAATAAGAATAAATAAATAATTACAAAATTATATTTTACTCATTTGATTAAAATTTTATAATTAAATTTTTAAGTAGTTGTCATATGGTTATATTAGATATAGAATCTGAACGCGAGAATAAAATTCAGCGACCCTAAAAACGTATAGAAAAAAGTTTCGTTGAAGTTATATGTTGTTTTGAAATTATTGTCTGCCATTTTGAGTGTTGATATTCTGACGCCATAATCTTATCAAGTGACCCCAAAAACATAAGCAAAAACCATATCGTCGAAGTTTTATCTATGTTAGAACTGAAACGTTGCTACAACGTTGCTGTAAACGTATATATATATTATACAAAATGTAATTAACCTATCTATACTCTTTGAATACTAATACGTATATTGCAACATCAATATTATTCTTCGTCCAATTACAGTTTATTTTCCTCAAAGTAATTTTTGCAGAAAATTAGTAAGAATACTGAAGAACAAAAATATATGGAAAATTCCACAAATCTTAGATAGTATGTAACAACTATTAGTTATAATTTATGTACAAAAATTGTAAAGTGGCTTGAAATAATACTATTCTTACATCTAAAAACATTTTTTTAAAAAAAACATGTTTTTTTCTGCATGAAGTATTTTTTATTAATCATAAATGAAAACTAGTGACTTACTACGTTGTATTATAAGATATTCATAAAGTTTACGTCAATATCGCTATTCATAAGCAATGCTTAATTGAGCGTAAATCGAATATAAAATCTGTTGCAACATCAAAGATTAATTGGTGAAGTCCCTATTGTCATAAGGTTTTTCCGCATTTTATTTGTACCTTTAAATATATGTATAGTTTATCATGTTATACAAACCTATACATTTGAAATTTATAAAGCAGACTGAAGAAACAGAACTTAATAAATTAGATAATATAAAATTTGGATTAATGTTATTAAATAATTTCATAATTCACATAAAAATAATTACTTTTGTTTTTCATTATTTCCTTGTTCAAAGTTTTATTTTTTCTAAATTGTTTAACAAACACTAATTTATTGGAATAAATATCCTTTAAAAAAACGTAACATATATTGCAAATTTGTGCAGTAGTCACAGGTCTAATTATCATGTAAATTAGGTAACTAAAAAAGGTGTCAAGATTTGGACGAGTGTCAACAACTGGGTGGTCTACTGTACTTTTTACAAACAATGTTTTCAGTGAATGTACAAAATATTTTCCAAACCTTAAAATCCTCCCTATTAGTTTGTAATACATTTTTTAAGTTATGTTAATTACAATATCAATTAAAAAAACTTGTTAAAATGTCTTGTTTTTCTTAAGTGTAGTGTTACTTCGGTTAAAAAATGTTGTGGGGGAAGATCTTGTTGGCATTTGGGGTAATCTGGCAAAGTTCATATAATTTGGTTTCCCCTATCGTCTTTATAGTTGCTGTAATCAACTATTATATCCTTTATGATGCGTAGGACACAATTTTATGGAAGCAGTTTACATAATTTTGTTTTCAAGACAAAGATCTATAACTTTTACAGTACAGTACTTTTACGTGAAAGATAATTCTTTGAAAATGTTTATTGATACTTGTTTATAATGGGTTCTTGATTTATGTTACAAATTAGGTTTGCCAGTCAAGTAAATCGATATATTATTGTAACTAGATTCTTTACTAACTTTTTGATAATAATCTAAATTAAAACATTTATGCAGATATTATGTTTTGATGAATTTGTTGAATACCATGACATTCATAAATTAACTTACATTGTTACTTTTAGTATCGTGAAATTGCAGACATGCAATTATTTTGTTTTTCATGCAATTATTTTCACATTCATTGAATATTGAGATATTGTGTTGATTTCTCAACAAGATATGTACAATATACAGATACGAGTAGTAGCGATTAATATTATGGTGACGGCCACATTAATGATAGGTTATGTTTGCATCTTTATCGAGTTTTATAAGTGTGTTGAATTTTAATTAATTTACTATAATACATTTTTGCAACTTTAAAATTTATATTAAGAATCAAATCGTTTAACACAGTTATCAACAGTTGAAATTTCCATGATACAAGGAGCATATCTCTCTCGCTAGTGACACTATAAATCCCTATGCTTAGAAAATATAAGATGGTTGGGACCTTCAGAATTCAATTTATCTCGGAGATTTCATGCACCGTAATTTCATAGCTTATAAATAGAGTTATAGGTCTTTTACGAGTAGTATAAAGTGCGTAGAAACTGCTCTCTAAAATAGATGTAATAATAAAAAGAAAAAATAGGTTAACAAGAATAATTTGATAATTCGTGTATTGTGCAGAATAAATACATTATGTATCATTCGTTCAAATGATATGATATATTTTTCTATTATATTGTCTATATTTAGGATCACATATTTGTTATGTTACTATTTGGTACAATTTAAAGAACTAAAGAAATAATGTATGTAAATGTGCAGAATATTTTATTACTTAAATAATAAAAAACAAGAAATAGTTTGATGAAATTTCTTAAATTACATTTTATATCCAGTCATGCATTTAGAGGTTAAAAAATATTTCATGCATAAAATAAAGACATTTTCTTGTACGTTTTAATCAATACGAAATTGTATTTTATATTCTATTCCATTCACTGCTTCTTCAATTTCAATTCAAATTACTTCTATTACTTTAGAAAAAATATATTTTCGCATGAATAAATAAATTTGATATGAAAATACGAAAATTGAGATATTCCAAGCCATAGGTACGAGACACGTATTTGTAGAATGAACACAACCCAATATCCGAGTTATAAGTTTTGGAAGACATAAACATTTAATTTCTTATGTCAGAAAATGTCTTCGATGTGCAAGAACATAAGCAAAACACGACTAAAAATTAATTTTTTAAAAAGTAAACTTTATTGTTGCTCGTATTCTACGAGTCGTAGTATTTTGTATGTTTAGCTATGTCTGTACCACTGTAAAGTTGTGTTCCTTTTATGTCATTAGTGTCGGATCTTCTTATGTCATTATAAAATCAATCGAATATCATGAATAAACCTATGTCCAAACATAAGAGTTGACATAATTTTATGTCTACGACATACATAAAAGTGGAATACAATTTATGTTCAATTTTTTTTCACAAACATCCTTCTTATACTCGAAAATACCGGTTTTCGATATAATTCCTCAAGTTACTGCGATAACAAATTATTGTTTTTTGCCTGATGCTCATCAATGTTATTTATTCCGATTCTTCATTAGAATATTTGAAAGCATCCAACGATTAATCACTATCTAATTACCCCGCTTGTTTTTTTATTACGCAAGCAGTCGTAGCCACGATCACGTGTCAAAATGCCACATTTCAGTTAATTGTACCCGCTCAATCTTATGCAATGATCCCGGCATTAATTTTTCGTCTCTTTTCTATTGTACGTCCAATGTCAATGATGCCTCGTTGTGCGTCATCTTCGAGAACTTTGACCGCGAGGAAAATACGTGAACTCGCCGCTGCATATGGCGCAGTAATATCGATGCGCAAGTTGGCACGATTTGAGTCACGCGAACGTATCATAAAGCGGCTAATTTGTGGGCCGCATTTTCCGACAACCGTGTCGCAGTCAAGTGATGTACGACCGTTTCAAATGTCAACACTTGTGTCTCCGTGCGATCTTACTTCGGCATACGTGTGTCGCATATATGTTTTTTAAGGAAATGTAGACATACCTTAATAAAAATGATTCATACATGGATTCATACATCATTTCATATAAAACATATATGATATATGTCAAACATTTGTGTGCCATATATGTTTCATATAAGAAGCTTTGCCTGGGTTGAGATGAAGGCTAGTACTATACAGCTATTTGTGTAAAAACGAAGATTCAATAATATAATTGTTTAAAACTGTTATTTAAAAATACACAATACTCAGGAGCGATTCCACCTACAGAGCTGAGGGTAGTGTTATTTAAAAGCTTTGCAGCAGACCGTTAATTTGATATGTCGCACGATACACTTTTCAAAACTTTGATTTTTTCCGAGAAATCAAAAATTTGATTTCTAAAAATCTTCAAATTACCGATTTTAATATAAGTTTTCAAAAGTATATTGTGTGACATATCAAATTAAAGCTCCGTCGAAGAGCTTGAGAATGAATCCATCCTCATCTTTGTATCTATAACAGTTTTTGAGTAATGGCGAATGATCGCATTTATTAAGATACCAATGCATATTTCAATGGTTCAATAGTTTTCTTATATGTTTCTAGAATATGTTTAGTATTAATTCGGTTGAACTTAAAACAATCTCTTATGTAGTACATAATAAAATCCATTCATAGATAATGGTCGATAATGTAGGACTCCCCGTATCCGTCATTCTCTTAAGTTAGCTATAGAAACACGAATCAAATGACTAATTAGAATAAAAATACAATCTTTAATTGGATTTACTTTAAATAATGAAGTCAAATGAAAACGTAAGAGTCATGCAAAGTTAGACTTAACACCCCAATGCCATTTATTTTGCGCCCGACATCTCTGAATGGTTCCGGCATAGGTTCGCTTGCCAAAATGTCATGAATGCAACTCGTTATTTATGTTACACTTTATCCGAAATAATCATTCCTACGAATTGGATTTGCCCAATGATTGAATAGTATCTTCCGGTCTTTGTATCTTTCAAAACAATCATTTCTCGGGTCATTGCATTTGTACATTGGGACATTGAAATTTTGGGACTTTACATACGCCTCCTCGTGAATCGTTCGCTTTGACGAGCTTGAATCGATTCGTTACACGACCCAATTCCTCAATCCGATTGAACTTCGCAATATCCAAATACAAAGATGGACCCGTGTTTCATCTCACAAACGATTCGGGTTTTGTGAAAACGAAACAAAACAGAGCTTGTTTAAAACTGGCCATTGATCTCTCGCCTTGTGCAAAGAGGATTCGTTGAAAACAAATTGTTAAAACAAGTTATTAAAAATATATACAAACTTTTTATAAAAAGATTTGTGGAATTATTTTTTGGACTACCAGTCGATACAAAACAACATATAACATTCAAAAAATTGTTTCTTTATTTTCATGTTTATATATACTCCTACTCTGATTCGTGACTACGTTGCCCTAATTTGATGGTGTTTGATAGGTGTCGTTTCGTATAGCTAGACCAAGTGTAAACAATACAGCATCAAAATTTACGGACTTTTCGTGTTAATTTTAATGGACTGTAACAATGGTTCCATGGCAATAACGGACGCCATATTGGCCTACATAAATGCAGAGCCACCTAGCATGAATTAAAGCAAAGTAATTATAGACGTAAAATAATTGTTGACGTACCTTTAGATATCATCATATATGGGGTCAATGTAGTAGTCTGATTATTTTCAAATATTTGTTGGAAAGGTAAATGAGGTTAATAGATATTTTAAAACTCCAAAATAGAAGGATCGTTAGAGAATTTATTAATTACAGGTTATATTTTCAAAAAAACAATGTTATATTACGTAAACGCGTCAAAGTGATATCGAAATGTCAAATTTACATGTCATTATCGTGTTTCAGAAGAGAGTGATGTTAAATTCACATCACGACCCTTTCGTTAAGGAAATGTGGACGAATTTCGCATCTTAAAATGGAGAACGAAGTTCGAATCTCAAATGCCTGCATAATTATACTCTATCTTGATTTTTGTTAAATAAATAAAAACTATTGAATTATATTTATTTTAAAATGGAGTACTAACTTTCCGAAATTTATGACGCAATACAATGACATGAAATAGTATACAATGATTAAATTAAACATTGACATAGAGGCAGGAAACTAATGTTTTGTTGACAAAGCTAAAAGATAGTGACTATGTGAAATCAATGCTGACATCTAAGCGGGGTTTTAATACAATCCCCCTTATGTCGTACAATCACAATTGGCTTGATTAACTGACGCGATAAAAAGAAAAGAAAATCGTCACCCCATCGTTGAAATACACGTGATATCTCCTTAATTAATGAAATTGCCGTTTTTCCTCAAATCACGAATGTAAATGAATTTACTGTAGATCTAAAGTCGTTCATCAACTATCAAAATCATTTTAATTACAATATCATAATATTGGAGATGTAAAAAGTAATAATGGTAATAGAAAATATTAATTTCTTTTGAACTTTTTCAGCTCACTGGATTTCTACAACAACCAGTACCTTACAGTAGCATGTCCCAAGTATATGCTGTAGCAAGATGGGATCCTACATATAAGTACTATCTGAGAATTGTGTTGCCAGTTGGATCTTTACTGCTTCAGGCATGCAATGCCTATACAAGGGATCAGTGGTATCACTCTATTTTATGGAAGGTAAGATCGAAAACCTGTCAAGCAATAATAATTTTTGTCAACAGTTCAAAAAACTTCTTGTGAAATATTTGTAAAATTATGAAACTGGCCTGATTACTTTTATTATCATTTGGACTTTTATTATCATTTTTTAACAAATCTTACTTTTTTAGAATTTTGTTGTTGAAATGATGTATTACAACATTATTAATAATGCCCTTATAAATTAACAAATTTATATTTAAATATAAAAATCAGTTAATATTTTGCACATAAATACAAAACATGAATTTAGAAGTGAGAAAGCCGAACTTCTGCTATACTTATTGACGAGTAGGATAAATTTAAATTAAAATCTCAGTCGTTATAAGCACATTGTTATTAATATTGAATAATATATTTCGTAATATTTATTACCGCGAGTATTAATCCAACTGTAACTTTGAAACGCAATAGATTTCGGTTCGACTGTGAGTGATATCTATTATCATGAATAATTGGATTACGGGATATTGTGTAGCAAGGATATCGTTTTTACGGTACGTTGTATTATGGGAATATCGATTTTATGGGATATATAGTATGGGGTACTTCATCGTGCGATGTACAGCATAAAATCTAACTTTGACTATTGTAGGACACATAAAAACAAATGTATTCCTCTGTATAATTTTGACATTTCGCATTTATGGTTCAATCATATTAAAACATTAAATTATATATTTATATAATTATTTTTGATTGTCAAATAATTTAATTAATTTGGAAGACATAAATATAAAACTATTCGATGACTGTTATACCAGTTATGGATAAAGAATTTTGCGCTTGGTAGAAGAGAATAGATGATATCGGATAACATAAATATCTGACTCAGTCCAATATCGTATGTTACATCTGTCTGTTTCACAGTGGCAAGAGTATTAATGTACCCAAGCTTCGGAATTATTGTGTTTTCTTTGCATTGTTATTTTTTGTGATTTCGAATGTAAATTCTGTTATCATGACAGTGAAAAGTGTATATGTGAATATTTAACAATTTAAGCTTCAACGACTGATAAATATTCCTTATCGATAAAATATTGGTATTATAGTACATTAAACGGAGAACGCTATTTATAATGCGCAGATAATAATATTTTGAAATTTACGATGATTAGAAACCTTTTAGAAAAATAAAGTGAAAATATTAAAATTAAATTATATATAATTTCTGAGAATTATACAATGTAGATAATTTTAAAATATAGTAACCATTTTGCAGAAGAAATTTTTTTTTTTAAATAATTATTTGGCTTTTTTTCGTTTTAGTATGTATTTAATAATTCCGAGAGTCTGGAAAGTTTTTTGTCTTGGCACGGTTGGTTAATACCACCATTATTCTACATCATAAATAATCATACTTCACAAGAACCCCTCGATCCACTTTGTAATGACGTCATTAATGTATGGCTTCTTTCTGGAAGAGCCAGAAGTTATGATCTGAACCCTTTAATTAAAGAACCTCCTCTTTTTCATTGTTACTTCAAATTACTATATGAAAATGTATCACTTTTATTTATTACAAAACTTATGATTATTTGCAATAACTTTATAAATACAAAATTTCATATATTTTAAATAGTTAATATAACATTATGTTTTAATTTATTAACATTTAAAATAGATGAATACGCAAGGCATATTAATTAATATAAATTACGAAACGAATTAAAGTGTTTACACACTGTTCCAATTAGCATATTAATATTTCATTTTGTTATTAAACCGACGTAATACTTCCATTTCAATTAAAAATAAGGAATTATTAATAGATGTTTTTAGCGAAGTTATTATCAGAAAATAATATATTTTCCATTTCTTCAACACGCTTACATTAAATACATTAAATGTATTATAAATTATATTATATTTGTAATGGGAAATAAATACAGCATCGCAGAACCTTTTGATTTATTATTCTCTTTTATTCTCTTATAATAATAAATACAACATATGCCATTACACAAATACAATAAATATTAAACACGAAACACTAGTACAAATTACTTATACCTACCCGTGCCAAAATAGGTTATGTTCTGTCCCGAAATGTTCATTTTAAAATCTGCAAAACTAAAATCTGGCAACCATGCATTACAGCAGAGGCGAATAAATTAACCGTTATTTTTGTAGAAAAGTATCTTCAAGTATCAGCATTTATTTTCCTCGAATGCCAAGGAAGATGTGATATTGCGAGAGTTGAAGTCGTTGGTTGATTTCGCTCTGTGGACCCCACTGCAGGACGAGAGAGTGACAGGGGCGCCGCTAGAGGCCGTTGCCAAATTGTTAGAAGACCCCGTCGACGAGAAAGGCGAAAAAGACCCTAAAGTCTAGGGCGATCGACGCAGTTGGGCGGAAGCCGTTTTGGCGGTGGCGGCACCGCTATTGGAAAAGGCGGCTCCCCCGCAGGCATTGGCACGGGTCCTAGCTAAATTAGCTCAGAGACATCCCAAGTCCCCGCTGGTTTTGGCTCTGAGTCCCGCGATAACTCGATGCTTGAAGCATACCGTCGACTTTGGCAAGTCTCCCGACATGAGGAGGCTCCTTCAGGTTTTTATAGCCTCGCTTTATGAAAACGAGGATGGCGAGCAGGCGATAAGGGACTACATTGCTTCTGTTCACGGTCCAGGAAGCGACTGTCCTCATCCGCGAGTGCTTCCCAACTTGGTTTCCATATGCGTGGCGGCCATCTTTCATAGGTAATTTTCATGTGTAGCATAAGTTTGAATGATAAATTTAATCTTTTTAAATGTAATTCGGAGGATATTGCATATTCCTGCATTACCAACCGAGTTTTGCACAGCAACATTTATCGTCGGTATCGCAAATTTAGTCGAGGCCTTGTTTATTATCGTGTGTTAGAAAAGGTTAAATGACTCTTGCAGTACTGGGAGGCTATTTTTGAAGTTGTTCATACAGTTCATACAAGTTGAGTACCACTGTCCTTGATCATCTTGTGATATCAGATAAAGATAGAGATTGCAGAAATGTGGATCTTTCATTATATTATAAAATATACAAGTAAAGAATTTTTTTAAACAAAGTGTTTTCAGGGGTGCTGACAAAATGCCTAACTGTTATATTAGTATTTAAACAAATTAAAAAAAGTTAGACCCTCTGTCGCCATTATTGTTTACTACTGACTTTTCGACATATTTGCCCACATGGTCAAACATTTGATTGGTTAGGCTAAAATTTCGAATTTATTTGCGTTTATGTTGTCATTTTGCTAGATGTGCGTAATTATAGACTCTTCAGCCATGTTGAACTGAAAAAATGTATTAAACTAACCATTTTAATTGAATTAATTTGTATTTTATAAATGTTAAATCATAATTCAATTTAATTTCAGTAATGTTTCAAATAAAAGTTTCGTTTTGTGAAAACTAATTAATTGATTGTGCAATATATTTTTTCATTAGTATCATAAGTACATGATTAATAATGGTATAATATTTTAATACAATAGCATATAATTATGAATATACCATGTTTATTTTCAAATAAAAATCGTGTAAAACATAATTTACATATTAATTAAGAGAAAAAAAACGAACAAACTCTTCCAAGAAAATAAATTTGATTTTTTTGGGTAACAAAAATGAATACGAATCGTGGTTCACAGTATATTATACTAAACGCAATCGTTCATTTATATTTCGGGGACAATGAAAACAAATGATTTGTTAAAAAGTTGCAAAGATAAAATGATATTAAGAAAAATAAAATATTTGTAATTGTCATTTATTTAGCTGACATTCCACAAAAAAGTAAATATGTGCAAATTCTGAGATATATAATGCCCATACTTGTGAGATATGGGCAAAATAATTCCCATATTTTCAATTTTATACGAAACATCATCTAATAAAACGAGAATGAATGAGAATAAATGAGAACTTAACTTGTTTCAAAATTTGGTAGTTAAATGAAATATTACAACATTGAGGCTGATACAATTGAGATTATGATACAATCTAAGAATAATTGAACGAAAATGCAAGAAAGAAAATATAGTAAAAGAA
>JABFOW010000686.1:0-10793 GCA_022817725.1 Archaeoteleia sp. ZL-2020 | reverse complement strand
ACTAATTAAGAATTTTACTATCAAACATAGTAATATTTCTCATTCTTTCATAGCAATTACTTGTATACATATAATAAAATATAGCACAATAGACCTTATGTTTTCAATTTACTATGAAAAATGGTAATTTTTCGTACGAAAATATTAATAATTCGTATATAATTTTTCTCAGTGACAGTTGTGACACATATTACCACACGTATGAAAAAGTTTAACTTAATAATCTTTTCTATTGAATGAATATATTTTAATCCGATTATATAACTTTCTGCCATTTTTGTATGTCATACTGTTAGCGATATATATGGTAGTTCAATGTGCAACAGTGTTAGAATACATCTTCTTAATAGCGCAATGTATATTAATTGACCAATATATTTATGTGTATTTTCAAATGGTACTTGTTTTGGTAAAGTGGTAAAATAAAATTTATTGAACATTAGTATCGACTAAATATTTACAAAATGTCCATGATTTTTAATTTCTAACAAACAGGTATTGTGTGCCGAGCTTGATACTAAACATACTATCATATATATTGTGATATATACAGAGAGAATATCAAGTTGGCTTGACTGCAATAGCTCCCACTCGATCATACCGATGAAGAAACTATTGTGCCAGCATGTTACTACGTTGTCCCAACAGTATTAAGTTGCGTCGACATAATGCTATGTTCCGATAGCAAAACGCTATGTTGCCCCAACATAACATTAAGTGCTCCAATATAAATAGTCATATATAGCTTTATTGCTATAACGGTAGTAATGTCCGCCATGTAAGTTGACATGCCTTGAAAAATAGACGTTGCAAATAATTACACTAGAATTGAGCTTACTGTATACGGAATAAAATATTGTGCTCAAAATTATCATATTTTCCGGTGATCACGGGATAAACTTTTTTCTTTTACAGCAATATTCCAATTAACACAAACAAAAGTGCATCTATGATGAAACAAGTTCTAATGTTCGTCATTAATTGTTTATTATAGCATTATAGAAACACTTACAAACTATATTACATTGTTTAAACCTTACCTATTTTTATAATAAAACGATTGGAATACAAGTTCTTTTTATTGCTATAAAGATAAGTAAGAATAGAAAATATCTCAAGTTATGAACCTATCAGAATCTTACCAGTTGTGACTGGTTATTCGAGTTGTGTGAGTACCCGTTTTCATGATTCGTGCCATTTCATTGATATATATTTTCTATGGTTAACAATCCGGATATAATTTCTTACAATTTCTAAGAATATTGCTACACATACAATTATTTGGCAATATGTATTCTTGTTTTAATTTTTAAATAAATGTATTCAAGCGTTATATCTGTTGGCATTTTTGTGTTCAGTTTTCTTAAATAAACGCACAACGAACACGAACGCAAGGCGCAGGCGAACATTTTAACGACCACGTGGCGGTAGGTTAGGTTTTTCTTCTATATGATTGTAACAGCGCTTTTGATTACCACTATTAATTTTTTAATTTCATAGTTTTTTACATTTTAATTTATTTGTTCGCTTTTATTTTAGGAAAATAACTAAATTTGATAATAATACAACGCAACATATTTTTGATAGAAATCAAACAGACTTTCTGGAAATTGTAATATAATTGATAGAGCAAGCTGACTTTACAAGCGACTACGCAATTATGTCCGAAAATACTAAGTTGCACCAATGCCGTGTGTGTAAAAAGCGATATAAATATGAACGAACTCTTAAACGTCATTTTCGAATACACACTGGTGATAAAACATGGTCCTGTTTAGTATGCCAGATAGTTCGGGCTACAAAACTTCATTTAGTGTCCCATATTCGCACTCATCTTGCAGTGAAACCATACAATTGTATAATTTGTGAAAAAGGATTTGGAACGCAACATTCTCTGAACAGACATTACGAAATCCATACTGGACTTCAACCGTATAAATGCAATGCGTGTGGGGCATCGTTTGTAAGAAAGTACAACCATACAAGGCATCAGCGTACCTATACATTAAAGCAACCGTACCGTTGTAACACGTGTGGAGAATCATTTATTCATTCTTGTCATTTGAAAGTGCATAAAAGAGAACCCCCACCAACTCAGCCGGAAGTCATTGATAACATTGACACTATAAAGTGTCTAGTGTGTCACAGACCATTTGGTGAAGTGTACAATTGGAAGCAGTATGCACAAATCCATACCACTTGTTATTACAAGCTATTCCAAAACTTTTAACAACTAATATAATATATATCCAACGATTTGATGATGATTTCCGAGAAATAGAACAATTTTGTGATACTTACGTAGTAGACTTAGATGTGTTAAATATAGAGTGCAACCAGACGTATAATGTACGAAGTACAATGAACACTCAGAAAAATAGTTTTTTTAATTCAACAAAACATTTTGTTGAAACAACCAAATTTTTGTTGAATCAACAAACTGTTTTCTGAGTGAATATTGACTTGCATTCAAAGTTATTACAAATTATTTTAAAACGCGAGTTGGCAGAACATTTAGTAGTCCATTGTAAGAACAATTCGCTTTAATACTTCAGGATACTTCTCAAAATACTAACGCGTTCGACAAAATCAGAAATAAATTGTATGTCGCCCATTTAATGAAGATTTGTATCTCGCGTAGAAAAGAAAGATAGAAACAGAATTTGGAAAAGACTCATGGAATATGTACGATAAATAATATTGATACTGAGCTATGCTTTACTCATACTTTCTTTTTTTAAATCCGCGAAGTATAATTTGTGTCTATTCTCAATAGTTATTACATGATAAACAATTATTTACAGCAATATACACACACAAAAACTATCGATAACGGATTGCTCAGTATCATAGCCAATTGTTTTTCAGATACTTTCAGTAATCTTTCTAAATCGTAGTGCTATGTAATTTTTTCTGCGTGGAATAAAATGGGTGAATTTTCTTATATGTTTTCGTAACAAGCAGTGATCCGAATTTGTATTTCTATCAGTACATTAGAAGTTATGTTTGTGAAATATTATGATGTATGATTTTTAATAATATAATACAATCGTCATACAATTCAATACATACAATTCAAAAACAATGACAACTATTTCTGCTTCTTATTAACCGACCCAAATGTTCATATTCGTTTTACATAAATTATACAATGGTTGTTAGAAAAGGGAAAATAGGACAAAAGGCGTGACTTTTTGGATCAGGACGACAATTTGGTCCTGACACAACATCGTGATAGGATTCTCTAATGGGAACTTCATCAGGCACATCAGTTTGGTTAATTATAACCCTAAGAAAGTCCTAATCAGATTTCTACTTGGATAAACACGTAATAATACAAATAATCTATAGCCCAGGTAGAAATTGAACTAGTGTTTCCCCGACTAGTTTTTAACTAGGATTACTAACTTGATTCGAGACTAGTGTTATCTACTTTGAAACTGGGAAGTTCTTTGTCGGGCATTACTACTCTTCTATCAGAATTAATATTCTACTACTACGCATCTTCAAAGTGTTGTAAGTGAAGAATAAGTTAGAGAACAAGAGTATGACATATAATTAAATCATAACATCTAAGAAAAATCAGTTGTTTGAAATTACCGCTACTCTGATTTCTCAACATATCTTTCTCGCAAGACGCACGCAACTACATCACGCAGTATTTAAGGATACTTGCCAACGTATATAATCAGCGAGAATAATTGGCTTCATTATTCTTTTATTTACTTTAATATTACTCTAATATGCATTTAATATTCATAGAAAAATAAAGTATACGTTTTTTGTTACCGAACAAAATTATAATTGTTACAATAAAATATTGTTATCTCAACGTGATACACGTTTTACATTTTAAAATAAAAAATACATATACACAAATATAATATATTATTTTAATTAAAATATAATATGAATGAACTAAACGTAAAATTAATTTACAAACACATCACTATAATTAATTATGAATGTAGAATTAACGTAATAATAACGTAATCTAGTGACTTAAAGTAAAATATAATGAATAATTAATTTGGTGATGAAGAACATACTAAATATACCTAACCTCCAAATTTTATGTTTAAGTAATGTATATGTACAACATAACCTTACATAGGCTTTTTTTACATTAAGCTTCTTTTGCACATCTTTTATTAAGCCTGTATTATATATTTGTTACTACATCAATAATAATATTTTTTTTGCCATTTCAAAATTTTTACATAATGATTCTAATTTATCCCACAATTTAAATATTAAAATGTAATTGTGTATTGTGATGCACAAAATACTTTGACTTGTCATATTTAACAATAATATAATACCATTTGTACTCATGTAAAAATGTTTCCGACATTATTCTTCAGGTTATTTTGAATTAATGATGATTTGCATCGAGTCAAAACTATAATTTACTTGACTCAAGTAAACCAGAAGCAAGAAACTTATTTTCTTGATACAATTTAATATTTTCTTGGCCAAATGTCCAGTGGTTTTTTGCTTTGTTGCAAGTAAATTTGTATTTTAATATTTGACACAGTTTAAATTTGCCGCTACATGTATGCTTCGCTATTGGTGAATATTTAATTTGATACTTATACAATAGAGTATGTTGTAAACAACTGCCTAGTTATGAGTAGGAACTAGCTTGGTCCTGTTTAGTCCCTACCAGGGTACCCAAACTGCCGTGTTTCGTATGTACCAGCATTTGTAACACCACCTAGAACCTCCACCCCCGGAAGTAAGAACTAAAAATCATATATTACAAATTTGTTAATAATTAATCGGAATCAATTAATGAAAGAAAAAAGGAAGGAAAGGCGCGTATATTAATCGGGAACACTAGTAAAACTAGAATTCCGAATTAAACTTTTACAAATTTTGACATCTCAATTTATTCTCAATTCCAATTTATTTTAATATAGAAAATAATATAACTGTACATGAACTTATTTATTTGTATTACACATTTTTACATTTATCAAATATATATTGGTAATGGCTGACTTTAATGGCCCCAAGTAGTCAATTTTTGTGATTTGAAGTATAGAACATACTTTAACTAAACCTGCCGAAGTAAACCTTTACCAATATATTTTAATACAGAGATCTTATAAACTATTAACTTTCATATTTACAAACATGTTCATACACAAGTCTCTTAATAATGCCGTTTTTAGTTTGAACATCTGAACAATAATCTTCTATTCGCACTATTTACTGTTCCCCATTGCCCTTTGTGTAATCCTGATAATATTAATACTTCTTTCTGAATTGCACGTATTACAGTTTCTAAATATTCTGGATTAATTTTTATAACATGTCCTTCGACATCCTCTGAACTTGTCCATTTCACTTCCCTGCAAATTTTGAATCGTGTACAACTTCCACAATTATTCATTTGACTTTTTAATACTTTTCTCCTACGCCTTTCGTCAGAACTTTTACTATTAACTTATCCCTCAACCATCCCTTGTCTGCTGTTCCTTTTTCTGGACTTGACTTGAACCTTTTAGATTCCTTTCCTCCTTCTCTGTTTCTTCTTCTAGACTTTTATTGATAACTTGTGTTTACTGATGAGCTTTCTATTGTATTTTCGAAATCCTTTTCAAAAAAATCTTCTATTTCTTTTTTAATAATAATTTTACCACTATCTTTATCCTTATTAAGTTGAGAACTTAGTAAGGTAGGTCAATAAAGTTTAAACTTAGTTTCAATTGGTCAATAAAATGGGTCGTGGTTTTATTTTAATGTCTAAACCATCTTCTGGCCGAGTTAAAGGTATGGGTTGTGAATCACCTGTAGTAAATTCTTTTTCCCCCTTTTTCTACGTGCTTCTCAATGAACCCATCATTCTTTCTTCATTATCTGTATCTAAGTTTTCCTTTTCCTCTATAGCTGCTAGAGATTCAGAGTCTCTTTCGATGTACGTTACAAGCCAACCTAGAGCAGTAATATTAATAATATGAACATGTTATATATATAAACATATTTTTATTGTTGAAAAAGTAAAATCACAAGCATTAATATTTAGTTTAATAATACTAATGACAGTTCTGAATGAGAGCTGAAACATTTACATGAAAAAATTCTGTTATTTATGTCATTTAATTAATTTTTATGCTTATTATCTATGTCAACATATGTATACACAGTTTTACAAGAATACATTATATTTTAAATGTCAACTACATTGTAGTCGATATTTGTGCCTTTGATAAACAGTTGTTCAATGTATTTTCTATTTTTCAATTTTCTGTTATGTTTTGAATAAACCTAATAAAACTAAATAAATTGTAAACTCATACCTTTTTCAGTTTCATCCACAATACATTGTCCAGTTCTTCCAAGCCATTTGACAAAACATATAAAACTCAACCATTTAATAGCATTCGTGTGCACATGATTTCTATCATGAATATATTCTTAATATATCCTATCTACAGGTACTCTTTGGTACTTAAACATAAAACTTGGAGGTTAGGCATATTTAATATGTAAACATTTGTCATTCTTCATTCATAATTAATTATAGTGATGTGTTTGTAAATTAATTTTACGTTTAGCTTATAGTTTAGTATTTAGTTTATAGCAAGTTGTCTCGTAACCTTAGTTTTATAGTAACCGTTACCCAATTTTTCTCTCAGTGTACGTAAAATTTTACGAAATTAATTTGTATTGGCTTACGATTGATGTGGTAAAATGTATACGAAATATTTCGTATATAATCATGTATATGTATATACACAGAGTTTAATGAATCTATTTTTTTCTAAAAAAAATCATCTGTTCTTATTGAATAATCTTATTTTTTTGTGATCAAGATTACGCAGTGAATTATTAATGTTAACGAACATTTACGACGATACATTAACGACCAAGTGGCCGTGAGTTTTTATTTTAATATGATTTGATAACATTCTGATTAACAAGAAGTTAATCAGAAAGTAACTATATTAGTAATATTATTTATTTTATTTTAGAAAAAAGTTGCGTGATAATAAGCAGCACAATTTATTAACTGATAGACGTAATTAATAGAGCATCCCGTTATCACAAGACCAAACTAAAGTATGGCTCGCCCTAAAATAGTGCATAAATGCGACGTATGTGACAGAATATATAAAAGCAAATCGGCACTTATAAATCACTACAAACTTCACACTGCCATAAGAACGTGGTCGTGTTTAATATGCAATGCGGTCTGGCCTGCAAAGAGCATATTAATATCTCATATTCGTACTCACATTAAATTAAAACTGATCAAATGCGACATTTGTGAAAAATGTGTTGTGACAAAGAATGAACTGAAGCTACATATGTATATCCATGGCAAAAAGAAACCACATAAATGTAACATTTGTAAAAAAGAATTTACGTCGAGATCCTCTCTGACGATACATATGCGGGTCCATACTGGTGAAAAGCCATTCCAATGTACTGTGTGTACAGCATCATTTTTACAGAGTACTAACCTCAAAAGACACATGCGAACTCATACTGGTGAAAAGCCATTCCAATGTACTGTATGTAGAGAATCATTTTCACAGAGTATCACCCTTAAACATCACATGCGAACACATACTGGAGAAAAACCATTCCAATGTACTGTGTGTAGACAATCATTTTCAGAGAGAAATACACTCAAAAGACACATGCGAATTCATACTGGTGAAAAGCCATTTAAATGTGACGAATGTAAACAATCTTTTGCACAAAGCAGTACCAGAAAGTCTCATATGCGAACTCATACGGGAGAAAAACCATTCCAATGTACTGTGTGTAGAAAATCATTTTCACAGAGTGCTCACCTGAAATCTCACATGCGAACTCATACTGAAGAAAAGGCATTCCAGTGTACTGTGTGTAGAGAATCATTTGCACACAGTAATACCCTCAAAATTCACATGCGAATTCATACTGGTGGAAAGCTATTTAAATGTGACGAATGTAAACATCTATTTTCACAGAGTGCTAACCTCAAAACTCACATGCGAACGCATACTGGAGAAAAGCTATTCCATGTACTGTGTGTACAGAATCATTTGCACAAAGTATCAATCATTTACTAAACAGAACTCGTACGTATGTTTAGTTTGTAACAAATTATATAATGTTAAGCGAGATTTATTGCAGCATCGGGCAATCCATTATAATAGCTTTTAGATTCAATTATAGATACTTCAAAATGACTGAATTATTCGACAAAACTAATGATATTTTGTATAATGTCAAAGAGTCAATGAAGTTGTACACAAACTAGCTCAATTTTGTTGCAGTGGGAGAAAAAACATGTTAAATTCAAATAATGATGTATTTATTTCAAGTAAACGTGAGTTGTTTCAAATGAGTTATATATTTCAAACAAATACATGATTACGTGTTTCAAAGTAAACTAAGCTATTAGATTCTAATAATTTTAGTTTAATACATTTTTTCTCTCGGAGTATATAATTTTGTAATAGATACACTAAATTTGTATTACAAACAGTACAACGGATATTATTTTTGCATATTATACTGTTATGTTAAAAATATTGTTTACTATAATATAAGACTTTCGTATAATTTTTAAGGAAAAATGTACTCATATCACTAAAAAACAGTTAGTTACAAACAATGCGTCTAAATTGTCATATCGTTTCTAGTAATTCTTCGTATGATTTGTGAGTACAATTTACTAATTAAGAATTTTACTATCAAACATAGTAATATTTCTCATTCTTTCATAGCAATTACTTGTATACATATAATAAAATATAGCACAATAGACCTTATGTTTTCAATTTACTATGAAAAATGGTAACTTTTCGTACGAAAATATTAATAATTCGTATATAATTTTTCTCAGTGTATGTCACAGGCGATAAATAGATGAATAAAACAATGGTAACACAGGCTGTGACGTCAAACTTGAATTAAGATTAATGGGAATAGAGGCCGAAACTAAATAGGCGTTAAGAATCCGCGTAATGTTGGTCAATTCGTTTTCATCATACATTGGATCTTACATTATACGTAATTATAATTATTTGTCGATTTCGAAGGATTTCAAAGGATTTAGAAGCAACAAATGCATATAACCAGAAAGATTAAAGTCAACGATGGGAATGGTAAATTTATGAAGAATTTTGTGGCGAAGAAAATGACGTGAAAAGGTAAAAATAGATTTCTAGAAAGAATTTAACTTGAAATTATCAACACGTAGAAGTGGTTAATAACAATTCAGTATGTGAATACGTAGATGTTAATTTATTTGTTATACCAATAACATGCTCACGGAATGTTTCCTTATCCAAATTATGTTTTTAAGTTGCTCATTTAAAATAAAAATGTATTAAAATATTGATCAATTTATGTATATTTCGTTCCGAAATAAATTGTAAACGAAAAGATTCCAAGTTTTTCAAAAAGGCGTGTACTTTTTTTATTTACGGCACACATTCATCCATACACATAAACGTTTACGAAATACGAAATACGAAACACGAAACACGAAACGCGAAACACGAAACACAAAGAGAATTCCAACCTTCCTTGAGCAAAGATATTTTTAAGCGCTTTCTTTGGCATTAATAAAAGAATGTGTCTCGTTTCCGCCGTACATTTAAGAAGTCGTAGAAACGTCGACTCCCTGGAGAAATGCAATATATATGATAATAGAGCTTTGGAATTATAAGCCATAGACCGTCAGGAACTCGATATATACATTTCTTCTTTTCTTCTTATGATTATATGAAAGCTTTTCAATGTGTAGAATTAAGATTCTTAATATATCTTAATTGTTTAAGTGCTATTCAGTTTAAAAAAGGAAGATGTAAAGCTATTCCAGGTTCAATGGAAAATACATATTAATGGTTAATTACAACTTTTTAAATGTAGATATAAATTATTAAATTTACATTTTAGATGTATCAATTTCTATCTTTACAAGTTTTAAAGTTTCAAAGATGTTTGAAACCTTCACATTTTTTAAATTGGTATCTTAAACTTAAAATTTTGTAAATGCGTGTAATTCTTAAAATTTGTTACTGTAATCGCAGAGCTCTTCAAAGTTTTTTAATTAATCTCCACTTTGAAAATTTTCAACTTTCTTTAAACTCTCAACTGTGTAAAATTGCTTAAATTTTTCAAATTTGTTCTAATTTCCGAATTTTTAAAAATTTAAATCGTTAAATTTGTCTACAACATATGTACAAAATATTTACAAATTTGTCTAAATAATTCAAATGTTAATGAAACACATTAAAAATGTGTTTAACCCAAACTTTAATCACGTTTATTTTCATCTCATTTCGGAGTACTTATTTCTATAATCCCTAATATGCTATATAAAAATAGTAATTTTTCTTAGCAAAGTGTATATTCCTTGTTTCCGTGTGAATTGATGTCTTTTTGACACAGCGTGTCCTCATTTATACACAGTCGCTTGTAACAATTTTCTCGAATTTAGTATTTTACTGAGACATCGTTATAACAACATAATTACATAATTACATGTCAATGTTTCAAACTACTTTTAAAAGATCAATTATAAACGAGATATTTAATTAAATCTAATGTAAAATGTAAATAAATCCGGACGTAAGCAAAAATGTATATTGATAGACATAATGCGTGTTTTACGACACGCGTGCAAGCATTTAATTCCCATGATGTGAATATAGACCAAATAATATAGTATTGTCATAAATGTTATATGATGTGATTTAAACGCCTGCAGTTGTTGAATTAGTCATCATGCACACTGAGAAAAATTTCCATGTTTTAAGGTCACCTCGGGATGGTCACAGCAT
>JABFOW010000685.1:0-10805 GCA_022817725.1 Archaeoteleia sp. ZL-2020 | reverse complement strand
TTAATATATTTTATTTATATGCAGTATAGTAAAACATACGTTTTTCATAAAGAATTCATAAATTACTTAAATTAAAAAACAGAAGATTACAAAACATTTAAATCGTATACAAATAAATTACAGGAGGGACAAAATTAAACTTTAATTAAAACCGTATTTGAAGTTTCTAGAACACTTCGTTGTAGAATTATATTTATTTGAAATATGTTGAAAACTGTATATGTGGAATTTTGAAACGTTAATATCTCAAAAATGGTACGTTGCAGAGGAAGTTAAAAATATCCAAGCATCGTCTTACATTTTTCAAGTGCTAAAAATCGTGTTAATCAGTGTTATTAGTGTGTTGAAAATTTCATAATGTAATTGATAAATAATAAACAATAATTTGTATCTCTTAATGAAAAACTTTTTGGTAGTGAATAATGTTTGTACAGATAAATAATAATAATAAAAATGAAATTTATCTAGCAACAGTAAAAATACATCAGGGTATATTGTGAAATAAATATTTATTCCAAGAAGTATGTTTGAGGTATATACATTTTATTGTTTGTAATTCTCACGCTGTAATATTTTTTAAAACGATTCATTTGAGATAAAAAGTGACATGCCTATCACTCTTTAATGCAATAAAAGATTACAAGAATTTCCCCAATAGATGCGATTTTTAGTAAAATTGATAAACCAAAAAAATTTTTAAATTATCATGAATTTAATACTTATTTGGAATCCAATTCGTAAAATATTCAAATGATATCAACCATGTCCAATAACTTAATTAATTATTTCATATTCATTATTTAACCATAACATATATATTTTATAATGGAATTTTAGTATTTATCCATAACGTACCCGAGTAGAAATAAATATATATAAATAAATATCAATCTCGTTTTTCTTGGGATTAAATATACTTCAAATTAAAACTAAGCAATGTTATTTACGTCAAATATTGTGTCCAGTAAATATGGCAAAATATATCATTAAATGTCCTTCACCAGTTAATCAGCGTCCTCGTCAAATAAAAAAAAATGAATATGTTATCTGAAAAAAATGTTATCATATTCAAACATGATAAGATCTGTCTTTCGTATTTCAAAATTCCATTAATATTTTATTAAATGTAAGAATTTAGGCAACTGTATATAGCATAAAAGATAAATGTTAATCATAAATGTAATGATTATTTACATCCAAATATGTTACAATAATCATAATATTTAACATGAGACATACAGAAATGTCAAAAACATTTTGTCGACTAACGGCTTCAGTGAAATGTTCCCTTGAATTTCGATACGAATGAATGGCTGAACGATATGTGATGGCGATGAGAAAATATAAAAAATGGAAGTATAATGAAGATTGTATTTTGTTGATTACAGGGTGCAGCGAGGACGAGGCAGGTGTTGACACGGAGGCGGGCGGTTGCTTGGACGGGACAGCCAGTAGTGGCGGTGCTGGCGGCGATGTCAGAGAAGGAAGTGGAGACGGTGATGGCGGAGGAGGCATAGGCGGTGGAGGAGGAGGAGCAGAAGGTACCTCCACGGGAAAACAGGACGAACGGTGTCCCCAGTGTGGAATTCTTTGTCGAAGTTTACACGTTTTGCAACTGCATCTTGAGGATGCTCACAAAACGCCTTTCCCCGTTGACAAAAACGACCTTGGGTCTCAATTTTCGCAAGTCGTACGTATTTCTATCATGTTTTTCTATGTTTACAAACAATATATTATAATTACTTCTTCATATTATAGTAACTATACCACAAAAGGAGACTTTCGAAAATTCTATTCAAATTTGCATTTTTTCTTTCTTTATTAAAATGATAAAAAAAATTACTTTTGTAGTATCTGTAGACGCTAGAAAATTGATACCATACGATCATATAAAAAAAAATTAAATTAAATATGTTATGCAACAAGAATTATCGCACGTCGAAAAATTACTATACACGTGTCGTAATTTTTCGTCGCGCTGATAGCAGTTTAATGTGTTTTAAATTTTCACTATGATCGTATGTTCTATCAAGAAAAGCTTATTTTGTTAAAATAAGCTTTGCAAATACAATCCCAATTAATGACCATATGTGATAATATTCCATTAAAACAAATAAATTAATGTCTTAATTTCTTTTTATTTTCTAGTCTTGCAAGGTGTGTACTAAGACTTTTGCCAACGTTTATCGATTGCAAAGGCACATGATTAGTCACGATGAAAGCGCCGTACTCAGAAAGTTCAAATGCCCTGACTGTGAGAAAGCCTTCAAGTTCAAGCATCACCTCAAGGTACTAATTGAAAAAACTAGTCTTTCTTTTACTTGTCTGTTTTTCGTCTTCTCGCTAATGGATCATTCTGATTAAATGAAAATAAAAATAGAAGACACGATGTATTCAGAATTGACAATTACCCATTCGCTTGGAAACTGTTATGAAATACGATGAAATGGACAATAGGAATATATAAAGCTTTTTTTCATTTTCAGGAACACTTGCGCATTCATAGTGGTGAAAAGCCATTCCAATGCAATAACTGTGGTAAACGATTCTCCCATTCGGGGTCGTACTCCAGCCACATGACATCGAAAAAATGCCTGGTAGTGAATTTGAAAAAGTCGCGACAGGGCAACAACAACGGTAACACGGACAGGGGACTCAAAAAATCCCACCAAGCCCTACAAATGCGTCGCGAGGTTGACTTATTCGCTGCTAACAATAATACGTTCCTGCCAATTTTGCCAAAACTATCGCCCTCGGAATATCAGCCAGATATACACAGAGAAACTAGAGGTACACTCTAATATACTTTAATAAGACGTAATAGAGCAAACACACAAATTGTAAGAAGTATCATGCGTTTGATGCCATCCAATTTCAGCACGAGTAACATATTTGTTTTATACAATGTTACAACAACGAAAGGATATTCACAAAGTGAAACAATAATAAATTATTTTCATGATTGAATTAATTTTCATAAACACACTTTTATATTTGAAAATGTAAATAATTAGTCTGGAAAAGAAATTTTGTAAAGAATCTTTATAAAATTAATAGAGTTATGTTTTTTTACACAAATAAAATTATTCAAATATAATTTATATCAAAATTATAATGAAAGTCCGTTTTTGTAACGTTCTAGAAATGTTGCACCAACATTACGACACCATGACACTTATTATTTGTTATTTGTTGTGTAACTATTTTATTTATTTATTTATTGACAAGGACTCGAAATAAGAAGCCGAAACATATAAAAAATATACGTATATTATTTGCTATTAATTTATATATTTATTGACTTTTTTAAAACATTTAAAAAAACATTCAATTCTGGTTTTTAAATATGTGACTGAATGTAAACATACACTCAGGGGCATATCTGTTATAGAGACCCCACCATACAATTATTTCTCTAACTGAATACAAAAAATAGTTTGCATTAGGCAACTTATATACAAATGCCAGAGCAGACCAAATCAAAATATATTTAAATGCCCAAACAAAAACAATTATATAACTATTTATATTATATAGATTAATAATAAACCTATCTCTTATTCAAGTTGTTTGTCTTTACTTATGGTTGAATAATGTAATGTTTTCATTGTAATATCGAAATAAGGTTTAATTTTGTGTATACCCATTGTAATCGAATGATATTATTTCTTTTTTATTCAGGTATTTACGATATGCCAACATTATTGCCACCTTCGATCGGTTTTGGAAATTACTTCCTACAATCGTCCCTAGGTAAAATCTTAAACCAGCTGCATACGAAGAGAGTCGATGATTTTCCTCTGAATCGATTTGAGTCACATCGAGAAGCACCAAGCCCCTCGATGGCCGATTCCGAGGGAACGGAAGGTACGGAGGGCAAGGAATCCCCCGCGCCTGCCGATTCTCAAGACTTGGATGCGGTGCGTCGCATTCTAGAGACCGTCAATACCTCAGTTACGAAGCAATTGCTAGAAGCAAATGTGAGGAAGCTGGCTTCGTCACCAGCTACTGTCAAAAGGGAATTTGATGATGAATATTCAAGGGTGAGAAGATGTATTTTATGATTTGTCGAGTTCGATATATTCTGAAGCAAATGATATCATTTGATTCAAATTAGCATTTTATATGGTATAAATGAATGGAGGATTATATCGAGACCAGAGTGTCTAGGGGTCAGGATAAACCTGGAAAACCTAGAATAGTCAGGAAATGTGTAGGTCAAGGAAAAATCATGAAAAAGGCAGGGAATTTTACGACAAGACTTGAAGTAGTTTATAATTGAGAAGTAAAATTAATAAAATTGACTGTCAGTTCCCCAGCCATTTTGTGACATTTTTCAAACATAGAGTTGTCACATTTTAATATGATAACTTTCCACAGTTTAGTCAAATGACGATTTGTAACAAATTTATAACAAATTTCAGCACAAACTAACACAAAAAATTATTAAATGCTTATCTTTTTATTTTTCAAATAACAGGATCAATGCAATATTATATCATTATAATTTTGTAGCGATGGTCTTCCATTTGAACTAGTTGGACGAAATAATTATTAGGTGTAATAAATTTTTCTGTGCTTTTTTTGCAAAACTCTTTGGTACAAAAGCACACAATACTTTATTACAGCTAATACCTTAAAGAGAAAAACAAATGTGATCTCAAACACTAATCTAGCCACAAGATTCTTTAGTTTAATTAATTTAATTAAAGTTCCAAATAACACTTATTAAACACCAAACTATTTGAACAGGATCAAGACAGCGAAATGTCGAGCGAAATGGCGCACTATCCTGATTGGCCTACGGCAGATCAATACGACTCGCAGAATGAAGGTTTAGCCGCGAAGTTGGAGAATGTCAATAGAAAAGCGTCTTTCAGACAAGGCAGCAAAAGGAAAGCAGAAACTGATTTGGAAACTGTGTTTACTTCGGATGCGGAGTCTGAGGATGAAGAAGAGTCGAATAATCAACCGCAAGGAGACACCGGTAGTGGCACTGGCAGTGGAAGAAGAGTCCGATCTAGGTCACTCATTGACGATGAACAATTAGCTGTTTTAAAGGGTTACTATGCCATCAATCCTCGTCCGAAAAAAGAGGAAATCATAACGATTGCCAATTACATTAATTTTCCAACGCGCGTTGTGCAGGTATATTTCATGTTAAAAGATACAAAATTTAAGAATTTGTTACTTCTATTATCATTGTCAGTTTTTTCAAATATTAATGTGGTTCTAATGTGAGAGGGTTCTCAAGAAAAACTCTATAGTTAAAATGTGTGATAGATAAGTAGTAAATCTATACTTATGTTACATTTGAAATAGATCTGACGTACACTTTCTTGATACAAATTGTCAAAGTTGTGATTTTTCTATTGACCGTATACACATAAAATGGATTAGCTGGCGATAAAAGAATTTATAAATACTTGTTATATTTATATATAATATTATAAATAATAACGACATTCAATAGTAAATAATAGCTAGGTCAATTGTACCAGTTATTTAATTTTTGTTTTCACATTATATCATAGTTTCAAATTATTATTGATTTATTATATAAAACATTGTTTCTTGAATAATTACATCTTATTTAACACTATAGTGTTAAAATTTTAAAATATAAACTGTTAAGTAAAGTACTTATATTAATTTTCGTCCATTAATTTGCATAACCTAGTAATATTGCGTTATTACATTGGTTTCAGTCAAATTTAAGCACTTATTATACAACTAAGAAAAATTGTGTTATTCTACTTTTTATACAGTCATTATTTTAACTTGCCTAAATGATTCTTTTAATAGTTCTAATCCATCTAAAAGTATTGATTGTTTATATAATTATAATTAACAAAAATATAAAATTATATCTTTACATTATGCATTGACTTTGAAACGTTGTAGGTGTGGTTTCAAAATTCGCGAGCAAGAGATCGTCGAGAATCGAAGATGCCGGCGTTGGTGCCGATTTCAATGGCAGGTCATCAGACAATAAATGAACAACCTCTGGATTTGTCGAAGAAGGAGGTTTTCGTCATATCTGCGATAAAAGACAGTGACGCGTCAAGCAGAAACACCGCATCGCCATGCGAACCTAAGGAGGATCTGAACATTGTGGTTGCCACCCGTGCGCTTCCAGATACAGACGATCTCGAGGACTCTCCGCTCGTTATCGACGAAGAAACCTGCATCGATCCCGCCATCGATACCAGACGCGCACAACTGACGTCGGAAATTTCACCCAAGGTTCGTATCTTTGCATTTGTTAAGAATTTTTCACAATTACTTAAACGAAGTGCATGTTAATCTGTTTTATCGACAGAGTAAACGATTTTTTTTAATAGTCTACATGTTTCTGCACTTACCAGACAGACGAAGAAGTTATTACGATTAATTTTGTCTCAAAAAACACTATGCAACCAATTGGAAATGATTTAAAAGTGGAGACGTGTATTATGTTTATATATAAATAACATTTTTATTACTAAACACAGCCGGTCTGTGTACATGGAAATTTGTGTATCCTCATTGTTCAGTATTTTGAAATTCACTTCTATTGTTTCTGGATGTTGACAAATTTGGAAAACGATACGCTGAGAGAAATGGATAGTTATCTTTGCAATTCTAGATGTCTCAATAGGGGACAGCAAAAGTGGAATATAGATGTATACAATTTGCATTGCCAAGATAGCAATCTGTATTGCAAAGGTAGCAATTTTAAATAGCTAAATTACAATCTATATTGCTACCTTTGCAATACAAAGTTAACTATCCATTTATCTCAGTGTACCTTCTTAAAATTGAAATTAGTGATTTATGTTATGAAATAATTTACAAATAAAAATATTGTATTTTAATATATATTAGAATTTGAACATATAAGGACTGTTTAAAGCTTCTGAACATAAAAGATAATGTAAAATGGAGTAATAAATGATTAATTTTCAAAATTGTGCAGTGTCTGCAAAGTCAACCACAGATCAAAAGTGAGACGGATGGCGTAGCTGCTCGGATAGACATTCCTACGGCGACGGAGACTGAGCAAGAAGGCCTCTACTTTTGTGATCAGTGCGACAAAACTTTTTCGAAGCACAGTTCACTTACGAGGCATAAATATGAACATTCCGGTAAGGATAATAATAATCACATTATCTTGATTCCCCCCAGTAAGGTTAACCTTTTTTTATAAAGTACAATTTTAGTTTATAATTATTAGATAATTTTTGCAATTTTGAAAAGGATTACAATACTTTGAAAAAAGAATTTGCGTGAAAAAATAATGCTTTGAAAATAGATGAAAAACAAACATTGCACACTGAGAGAAATGGATAGTTAACTTTGCAATTCTAGATCTCTCAACAGGGGACAGCAAAAGTGGATTGTAGATAGTAACAATCTGTATTGCAAGGTTAGCAATCTATTTTGCAAAGATAGCAATATAGATTATAATTTAGCTATTTAAAATTGTTACCTTTGCAATACAGATTGTAAACATCTACAATCTACATTTGCTGTCCCGTATTAAGACATCTAGAATTGCAAAGTTAACTATCCATTTCTCTCAGTGCAGTGAGTTACATTTTTCTAACTCTTTTAACTTTTGAAGTATAAAATACAAGATTCTGAGTTAATTTTGTATTATACAGTTATACAACTTTTTAATTTCACAAAACTTTGTTCTGAAATTGGTATAGTTAATTTTGACACGGTTAAACAATTTTTGTTAATACAAAATCAGTAAAAAAATCTTCATTCAGTACTTTAAACAATTTGGAACGTTTTGTTGAAAATAAATATAAATATCTTTGCTTGCATTACAAACCATAAAAACCTATATTTCATAAAAGACACGAAAAATTAAATTAATTTGTTTGATACAGGACAAAGGCCATACAAGTGTCAGGAGTGTCCGAAGGCGTTCAAGCACAAGCATCACCTGACCGAACACAAGCGACTGCATAGCGGCGAGAAACCATTTCAGTGTTCCAAGTGCCTCAAGCGCTTTTCTCATTCCGGCTCTTACAGTCAGCATATGAATCATCGTTACTCGTACTGTAAGCCGTACAGAGAATAGGAGATGGTGAGTGTTCCGCCCATTCGTGTCTGACGATGGCACACGAAAATGATGTTTTCCGCTGCGAGAAGCGATCAGTTGAGTCGCCCGCGCTTTGCGAAAGATAAAGTTAAACGAAGCAGGAATAAAACGTGAATTTAAGTACGAAGAAAAGCGTACGTGTAACATCACAGTGAAGAAAAGTCAATGCATCTTACGATTGACGTTGCCGCCACCATTTTCTCGGGTCGTGGAACGAAGACTTGATCATTCAGTGACTTTTCAAAGCTTGTTACGGATTAGCCAAACACGTAACGGTACCAAAAATGCATAATGCAATAATCTATTATATATACATATTATATATACATAATAATATTTTATTATTTTTATTAACAAATATATATATTATATATATAGATAAACATTTATATATATAAATATTATATATATACGATAACAGACGACAATAATGAGAAAACTAATTAATGTACAAATTTGTTGGCCACTTTCGCTGGAGATTGCGTAAGGGACAAAAGATTATAATGTGCTTTGTGAATTTTGCGACGTTTTTGATGAAATCAATCAATACGATTAGTTTTATTTACAAGTTACCTAATGATATTCAAATGTATTATGCAACTGTATTTTACAAAGAGTTCTGCGAAAATACAAATGTGTCTGTTTTGTAAACATTGTTTGACTAAAGACATTTTTTCATATAATCTAAATAATATATACATTTTTCAGATTCGAATTCATCACAAACGCTCGCTATATATTCATTGATAAGAGCTAAAAAGGACGTAGCATTCGTATAAACAGGTCTTTAATGATACGCGCAAGATATTCAAGTGTTTTGTAAAAACATCAAAACTAATGAAATGCTTTTACGACGACTATAGCTAATTCGGTTCCTCCTTCGGTCTTTTGACTGGCCGGTTACTTATGACTATCTCGATTCTTAGGCCCTGTTTAAAGCACTTTTTCAATTTTCTAATTTTGTCCTACACTGAAAAAAATGGTATGCGTTTTTTGACCAAACTTATTTAGTTAACTGATATATGATTAGTTTAATGTACACATATGCGTATTATAATAATACAAATTTGTAGAATACCTAACTGTATTTGGATAATATGACATAAATTGCAGATCATTTAAATACATTGATGTTTTCAAAGTTACTCAATTTATAAATTGTTGCAAACTGCAATTTAAAATATTGATTTATTAAATAGTTATATGTAATTAATAATAATACAGATAATTATTAGCAAATTAAAATGTAATAACATTGTCGTATCTAACCTAACCTCTTTTCTATAGATTTTGGTATTAAAATGTATGAGATATTTGTCGATGGTTTTTTTAAATACTTAATTGAAATAAAATTAACGCATTAATATCAGTTTAACCTGAAACTATATTTATAAGTACCTATTGTTTCATGTGTTTTGACATAACTAAACAATCTTGTTTCATGAATATATTTTATTATTATAATTCTCCTTTAGACGGGTAACCTGTAAACATTGAAAACAAGCTTCTTTAGAATTAGTTATTTCAGTAGAGTATTGCAAATTTTGATATATTAACCAAATAATGTATTGGTATTCTGCCACAATTTATGTGCATCTCAGTTATCAAGTTATAAGTGATTTACCTAAACGTTGACAAATACATTTATTTGGATAAATTACCAATACTAATATGGATGTTACTAAAGTAGTGTTACTCGTGTACATTTTTTTCAGTGTATAGATATTAAAGTCGCTTTTCCTAACTAGTGATGCCATTTCTAAATTTGATCAGAAGATATTTAACAACAATCTCAAGTAACTTCATTACTTTCAATAACTCTGTCACTGACGATAAAAAATGTGTGTTTGCATTAAAATGTGCAATATTCCTAAGAACAAAAAGATGAGAAAATCCAAAAAATCTGTCGAAATACTGAACTACAACGAGTTTTACGTTATATAATACTTTTAAATGAAAAACTGATAAGCTTCTTGTCAAACTTGAATGCACATTATTGCAATATATTCTCACCTTTTTGTTCAAAAAAAGTAGAAGAACTATGTTCAAAGGAAAACACGAAATGTCTTACATTTAGAAGAGCTCAGTTAATGGTGAGTTTATTATTGTAGTTTGTCCGCACGCGATATTATTTTTTAAATTTGTATCTTCCTTTCCTTATTATTTATCTTAAGTTTAATGTTCGATTTTATTTTAATATTAATCTCCCGCAATGAAAATTATTCAATATTATACGTAACGTTATTTTTCGTTGAATTTGTACGTTTTAGATTTATGTTTTCTCCCTCTCTTTTTTGTTAATAAATGTGTACTTCGCATTGCATTGACGTGTATTTCGCATTTTAATATTTTTTTAATTATCTTTTTTATTACTCCTCATAATGTTCTTTAACTATTTCGTGAAAATTATTATAAGTCAGAGTTGGAAAACATTTTGCGAGTATTATTTAAATAATATATTTAATAAGCTTAAATCAACAAAACCAGTGAAATTGATTTCGCAAAATGTAGCTATAAAGAAACTAATGAATATTCAAATGTACACTATAAGATTTAGTATACAAAAAAACTTTGAGTCAACACGATGAACGACACCGGTGACAATTAGCCTGTTAATCTTAAAATGACTTTCCAACTTTGATCGTTACTCAGTCTGAATAAAGAACTGACGAAATAAATGGACGTTAGGCTGAGAATGGATCGTTTGTAC
>JABFOW010000684.1:0-10816 GCA_022817725.1 Archaeoteleia sp. ZL-2020 | reverse complement strand
TTGGTACCCATGTTGGGTAGCAAGCTATTGTTTGGCTCACACTCAGTTGGGCTTAAGTTTGGTACCAGGTTGGGGCACAGCAAATTACATTTATGGTCTATTTTAATAAAATTGTTGCTGCAACATTTTCAAATATTTATTGATTGTTGGGATATTGGGCCAGTCGTTTCTAAGCTTGCAGTGTTTCTAAGCTTGTTTTTTCGTAGTCTGGGCGATTTAAGCAGATTCGCAGATTTTGGGATTTCGTGAAAATAATGGGTACAGCTTTTCCGGTGGACTGTGGAAAGTGGATGTGGACAGAAAGGAGTAAACAGAAGGACGCGAAAAAACAGCCGAAGGCGCATGAAACAGTGGTGGCGCTGGATAATCGCGTTAGATAAGTCTGTCAAGAAGAGGGATAGAGCTTGCGCGTGTCGTAATTCTTCAGTGCATAACCACCTTTATCTGCACTGCCTGCTACATGAAAGCAATAAACACGCATAGGATAAGGGACATGGATGTGAATCCATGAGCTTCTAGAAATAATAGACTAACCGGTGGTACACAAATTTATTTTCAAATACAGTTTTATACAGTGCATCCTAAATGTTTAGGGACGACAGAGAGCGGATCCAAATATTTTTCTTGTGTTATTGCATAAAAAACATCTGGGACATAGGTTATATTCTAGGTCGAATAATTTAATTTAGTCCCTTCTTAATTATTAATTAGATAATGTGAATAAAAATGTAGTTGTATACGGACAGTAAATATAATTAAAGGCTTTCAGAATGACATAAAATCATCTGATTACTTTTACATATTATTTTAAATTATATGAATTTTGAGTTTGCCACTTTGTCTGGTAATTTTTTTAGATTATGAGTTTTCCAAAATGAATCAGTATGTAGAAGAGAGTAATATAGTCCACAAGCTCATATGGTTTACTGTATTTGAAATGACATGCACTTTTCTGGCATGGGTGCAGTACTTCCCGGAAGTCCCTTTAGCACGTGAACTGCTGATCGTAACAGAAAGTTTTTACCGGTCATATTGCCAATGAACAATAGGATCGATCGTGCATTTCATTTTCTTTGTTAGGAAATGTAATAAAAAGTAAGTACTTTGTTCCTATTTTTGAAAATTTACTTTATAAATATTACTCCTTTTTAGAATAAATTGTTATTAAAAACCTTTAATTAATATAAAATGTTTGTTTATTACAGAATATTTAAACTTGATAAATAACATTTTATCTAGATGATGATTCGAATCAAGATTCCAGTTACGCCAATATTGGCCACTTATCTCGACTCGACCTACATTGATCAAGGATGTATCGAGATCTGCATTAAACTTGGAAAAATCGATGCAGCCGCAATATTGCATTGCTAAGATTCATCCACAAATAACCACTGGCAGCATTTACGAATGAAAATTATAGCAACATATATCAATTTAAATAAAACTGCCATTTTAACGTTTACTTCTCGAGATTATCTAATATAAAACAAATTTTACGAAATACGTAACACAAGTTTTAGTTTATATTATTCACGAAGAGAATTTTATCGCAATGCCTTTACTCTGGATTTAAATTTCAATCTATTTGTGTCCAGAGCATATTACACAAAAGCTGCTTTTACATTATATAAGATTGTATTTCGCTTACTTTCCTTCGCGCGTTCCTCATGTTTCTTAACACGTAAACAACTGGATTTTTCTTTGATGTTTGACTGCACAATTTATTTTATTATGATCATATTTTGGTCGTTACTCTTATATGAAAACGTTACAGTATATATTATTTAAGAAGATACTTCGAGTATAAAAAAAATCATTGTTTCAAATGCCTCGAAAAATATCGAAGTTTCATAAGGAAAATGTATAGTTCTCGTTGAGATACAACTTTTTTTGTCCAACACATTTTTTGATAAAATTAATCATTTACGGAATATTTAAAGATAATTTAAATTCAGGAACACGACGTATATTCATTTTTAAATTAACATTAACATCAATGTTTTTATAGTTTCTTCATAAATAAATATATGTACATGAAACTGCATGATTGGAGTACTTTGATTTCGTTCATTGAATAACTAAACGATGCAAATGTGATCGTGCTACTGAACTCGGTCCGCGACCGCGGTAGCGAATTACTCGACGATGGCAATTAATAAAGCTCGTAATGGCGACCATGTGCGATATCTCCGCTCTCGTAGTCTCGCCGTTAATCACTTTAATGAGTGCTTTTGTTAATGTCATTGTGACGGGTACGTGACCCTTTACTATCGCGGAATAAAGCGTAAAAACGCTGACTCCTGCTACAGGCTATTTACAATAGCCGAGATGATAATTTGTTCTCTTCCGAATCCCTAGGATAATCTGTATTGCGAGAGAGAAAGAGAGAGAGAGGAGACAGAAAATAATACTGTTCGGTTTTCGATGCAATTAGAGTAAGATTTAGATTGTATATACTATATTTCCATTATAATCTTTATTTATAAGGGGTATTCCTCTTGACACTCTATTCGTCGTGGTTAAAAAAGAAAAGAAGTCCTATACGAAAACTGAATCCGATAAATAGTTTTCAAATATCATTTTATTTTTGTACAATACTGATTTTGTCATTTAAATATGACAAATTCCGAAGTATTGATTAAATAGTGTCTCTGAAGGACGTATCGTGATGTCGGAGGAATAGTGATGAAATGGTCGTTTCAACAAAATAATATCACGAGTGTATGTTATTTGTCACAAATTCGGTATCGTAATGAATGAAACATGAGTCCCCGATGTAGACTGTAGTGCCATTCAAGTGAAATATCATGGCGCACGTGTATACCCTCGGTTCGCAGCATAATCCAGGCGCTTCGATCGAAAACTATTATACAAAGCGAGCGGTACAAATCGTGTCCGAGCGTAAAATAAATATTTGCACTGGCTGAAGACCACTCGATGTCTCCGTCGAGGAAACCCCCATTTCCACGGTCTGCCGCAAGAAATGACGTAACTCGACAAAATATTCTGAGAGACGTTCAGAGTGAACGCGACAATAGGGACGGGAAATAAAAATAACAGATATTTTAGAAACGACACAGAAAGTGAGAGCTGCTTCGCGAGGAAGGGACCTATTCTTACTATGACCTCCAAATATTGAACATTAAATGTATATGAAACAAGTAAGAAGAATAATAATGGAAAATACATTAAAGCAGTATGCAAGTTCCATTCGTTTTCTAATATCTTAGAAAATACATACTTCGAAAATTTAGCATTCGTTAAAGTGCAAACTTTCTGGAGTATAATATTATTCGATAAGGTTAATGGTTTCACAGGTATTTAAGATATTCAATATTTAGAAAAGGCGATGCGCCTTCTATTGAATTTATTATTCATTTTACTCGTGTATATTTAAAAAGTACATACAACATGAAAGTTGTATCTCAATGAAAACTTTAGTTTTCCTTTCCAAAAATGTTCTATAGCTTTCATATTTTCTGAGATATTTGTGAAAAACAAAAGATCTATCGGCGTTGAAACATCCTGTGTTACATCCAATATTATATTAACCCAATGTTTTTCCCAGTAGTCATGTAAAATGGTAAAAATGATAAATAAACTGAAAAAGAAGTGGCGAGGGCACTCGGAGATGAATTTAAAGGCGGCCAACAATGCAAGTTTCATTAGAGCTCGGGTCACGGCAACGCCCCGTACCGGAAGTATACGAGATGAGAATATTTTTACGTTAGGTTGCTATGTTTTGTCTGGCAAGTTATGACATGGTTCTCGTGCATTCATCGCGTAACGTGCCACGTACGTCACGAATCATGGCAACGAGATAAGTGTGACATGGAACGTGTAGCCGCAGGATGCGCGAAACACGGTGAATACAAACCTGCTTAGTCGGTCGACCTAAGCAGTATTCATGCGACATCGACGATACAGACTATTTACATTCATTAATCGCATGACGCATCGTTATCGCTCTTGAGCTCATCGCGTTAATTATGGCAGAAATAATTTACTGTTATATCCTCACATTTTATCCGAAAATAAATCTTTTTGCCACCGTATTATTTGTAAATAAATATGAAAAAAGTTGTTCAAATTAAATTTTTTTTGAATATAGCGTCTATTGTTATTTTACAAACGTCTATGAGAATAATTGAAATTGTATAATAGATAATTTAAAATCTTACATTCTCAAATTGTGTTGTATGATTAAATAATAAAATTATATCGCTTATGTAAATAAAAAAAGAATGGAGGCTTTCGCATTGAAGAGCAGTCTTTGCTTTTCATCAGGCAAATATTATCCCAATACTTGCGCGGACGACAATTCGTCCAGTGGGCACCGTAATTTTCTGCAATTACGCGTATTATCGTCCGATGGTAGATTTTGGGCGCGTTTACGCGTTCAACCCTGTCCGAAACAAACCTACCCCATCTCCCGATGTGCTGGTACGCGTAACGAGGCGGCTCGTTTCACGCTGAGTTGACCACGCGTAACTTCCATTCGGAACGCGTTTACATTATTATTAAAGCGTATTTACACGGCCGTTGGTCAGGCGTCCTCCGTGGAATTTTTAATCAACTTCTCGGGACTGTCACGTAGGCGAGCCATTTGCTACGGCCGAATTTCTCACAGGAACCAAAATTATCGCGATGTACAGAGACGCGGGATTGCAATAATTTGCGAATTAAAAGTATTCGGGACAACGCGTCCGATATCGCAAAAGCGCTTGGTACGAGGAACGTGCCCGAAGAATGTGTGAGCGCACGTGCTGAGGGTCCTGATGAGCTTATGTAGATCGCGAGGCTGTTGAATATTTATGCTAAATTAGGGCAAGATAGGTGGCCTGGCATAAATAAACTTTGAGACTTTTAATTGCTTATTACGATGTTTCGAGAGATGCGATGTGCGAAGTCGGGCATTTAATCGAGTTTCGAAAATTGGATGAAATATTTTATAGTTATGTCCGGTTTGAATAAATTTATTGTATTGCTGTTGTTGTTTTAAAATAGCATTGTTTCAAAGATATTTGAATTGTATAACTTTCGATTTTAGCAATTCTGTATAAAAATCAAATTTAAAATTAAATTTCTAAGCGTAATTTTTATTCAAAAACCACTTTTGTAAAAGTTTCATTAACATAATTAGATGTATGTCATTCGCACTATAATTAATTAAGACAAATATATATATTTTGTATTTTATCATATCATCTAATCTCCACTAGTCTTCATCAACCCATCATAATTAAATAATGTGTACAAAAATACTTTTTAAAATGTTCTTAAAACAGCTCTATTTAATTTAAGTTTTGTAGATTAATGTTATAAATTAGATGATGCTTCATGGTATAATTTGAGTGTTTTAAAGTCTAATATCACGGCCTAGAGTGGTACAATTTCGAACCTACCGGTAGGACTGTGTCTCTAATCATTATAAATCATGGCACATTTACTGGGTGCAATCGCCATTAGGTCTTGTACTTTGATATCCCTTCTGAGCACTGTAGTTGGGCACAATATCGTCAGTTATCATGAAAGGATATCAAATAACGATTTCCTATCATTATTCGTGAGTTGCATTGAAACCATCATTACCAAATGCATCGTTAAGCCCCATAATACTCATTGTTAAATTCCCTTTGGGCTCATTGATGAAACTCCCTTGAACAAACTACGCGCTTTCGCAGAAAATCTAATCCCATCGATAAAATCTTATCCATTAATGCAGTAACTAATTAGCAATAATTAATTATATATTCAAAATTCACTAATTCCAAAGTTACGTAATTAATCCATAATAACATTTGTGCCAGGCATGTGTAATAGCGCAGCGAACAGACATTTCAGTGGAAATAATCAGATTTAGGTCAGACCATAAGCCCGACTACAATTCTCTGCTTTTGATCTTTAGTTACAACTTTTCTACTTTACACTTCATCAAATAGTGTTGAATCTTTTAGGAGCTATAGTCAAATGAGAAACTCGTTAGACCTACATATGTAATTTAATACTCAGCGCACTATGTGTACGCATGCTTTGGTACTTTTACAGGTTTAACTTTGATGTACATTTTTTAATTAACGTCGCAGTCAAGAATTTATAATTATAAAAAGACGATAGTGTTTTTCGTCACTTTACGATAACACGCTGTTTTAAATACATTAAACGCACTTTGTTGTCGTGGGTTTTAGCGTGCTAACCTAACATTCAACTTATTCACATTTACGTTTAAATGCGTGAAACTGAATTTAACAAAGATTTTAATTGTTGTTTTTTGTGTGATACGTACAGATACTTTCAGAGATGAGATTGTGCAAGACAGTTACTGGTTCACAGACTAGACAATTTTCCGTGTTTGGTATTGCAAAGAGACGTATTTTGTGGGCAGTAGCAAGTGCGGTTAATTGCGTCTCGTTCAACCTCAATTGCACCTACAATGTTCTCATTTCTGTTTCCTTAAATAAGCCCGAAGCAAAGACACATATGCACGTATTACACATTTTATCTCCAATAAACATCTGCGTTTATCTCTTCAGTTGCATTAAAATATTACTTTTTAAAGATTACGAATCAGAGTAAAATTATAAAAAATATTCATTTAATCTCTCCACCTTTTACACCGGGAAAATGTAATTGGAAAAATTAACGTGAAAGCAGCAAAAAGCTTTTCTCGATACATTTCTTATACTTTTCCTATTACCTATTTCGAACTTAATATAAAAGGAAATAGACAAATATTTTATCGAATGTAAATAGAATCTAAATTTTAAAAAATGTATAGAGAAATCTCACTTACAAAATATAATATATACAGATTTTAATGTAAATAAAAAGATTTTATCAATGAATAATCTTCTAATAATAAATGAAATTCATAAATTGCATTACAATTGTTCACAAACTTAGCACATATGCAACCAATGCACATGTATATTACATTGCACATCAAAAATAACTCAACGATTGATTTGAGTAATAATTTTCAACCTGATAAACAAACTACATCGTATTATATTGTAACGTCGCAGTCTCTTTGTACTTTTTCGCCCAAGCAGCCTTTTCGTTCAATAGTTCATCAAATGCCGGATATTAGACTTTGAGAGTTCACCTTTTGCTAATATGTCCCCGTATTTTTGCCCGCCGTCTGAGGATCCCAGAAACAGAGTGATCAGACGTCTCCACTGTCGTCTGACTTTTACGTGATATTCTCCTGTTTTAGTCACGACCCTCGTAAAATAGACGAGGAAGATGGGATCAAAGAAATCGAGAGAAGTGTCTTTCGTTAAAATCGACAATAATTGAGTTTCGTTTCTCCCACGCGACGCCTTGTGTTTCTTCTCTCTTTCTATCGTCAGACTCACTTTGAAATCTCATTTCATTATATTGCATTGATGAAGATGAATGTGCAATTTAAAAAGTCTAATGTAAAAGAAGCAATGTGTTAAATTTATTAAGAAATGAAACTAATGTTATTGGAACTACGAAGAAAAATTAAATTAATCTAACCTAATAGTTTAAAAATAATTTGTTTCCAAAATATTTTGAAACAACCTGTAAAAATGACCAGTGAATCGGATAACATTTGTTAGTCTCCGACTGTTAAATTTATAGGAAAACCTAGAACATAAAGTTTCAAGATAATCGCGATTAAACGCACAACACCGCATTAATGTGTCGAGTGGCGCTGGAATGAATGTCCGCATGGACAAGTACGGATAAGCTCGAATACATTCCGAAACATGCAGTGGTACATAAAGAACTACGTTTCGATACGAAAAAAAGGCAAATCCATATACTGAAGCTAAAAAAGTCTTATATTAATGACGTGTTCACAGTCTGAAAAGTTAATTTTAATATCTCGATATTTTCAAGATGGTGCTCATCCGCCCTTTTTATTAATATAACACGAGTTCTGGCGCCCGCCGAAGGACAAATTCTTCGTCGCCGGAAACGACATTTGAAGAGCTAATTCAATTGGCAAGAATTCGACGAGGAGCAAGAGCGTCGCGATATTGCCAATTTCGATATCATTCTTATATTGCCGCCCCTTTGCACATCCCAAGCTGGTCTTCGAATATTCACGAATGTTCATCAACCTAGCAAGTAACAACTACTTCACACGCTGAGAGTGCAAATTCGAAGATTTCCTCCTTCCAGCGATTCTAATGCAATTTAAAAATTATATATAGATTTAAATTGACTTTACCGATCAGTTTCGAGTAATAATTAAATAGTTTATTGTTGTTGTTCGAAACTTTGACGATCCAATTATGTCGTTGAAATCAATAGTACCGGACAGATATTAGGTGAGAAATTCTCTGAAAACCACAAAATTGTAATTGAATCGGAATATCGTAACCACCTCGCCGGAATCCTCCGAACCTATTGAGTCTCAGTGGTTTCCGTCTCAATTCAAGAATACTTTTCGTCACTGCTCTCGCGGGACAGACAGAAGAGTCCGTGAAATCCGAGATTTTTTCAAGCAAGGATATAGATATAGTTCGGTTCGTCTCGGCATCGTGAATGACCGAGTGAGAAAATATCACGAAGAAATGGAAATGGAGAAAGATTCAAAAAGTTAGTTTTTAGAATGTTTTGAGTGGTTCATAATAATAGATTTCAATTTCAAACTTAAAAAGCATTAATAGATATCTTTAACTTCGATTTAAATGTTTAGAACTTCTGATCTAATACTTAAATAGTTAAGAAACCCCAAATTTGTTCTTCAATTCTGAACAAATAAATAATATCCTCATACTCTACAAATATTTTAGAACATTTTAAGACCGAAAAATTATAATTTGTATGCTTAGTCTACGCAAATACTGTACTGGCATTTCTGTCTAATACTCAAAAATTTATTTTAACGGATGTTTTTAACATATCTTAAATATCTTGTAACATATTGCAGTAAGTCAAAATTGTCACAAGGAAAAATTACACCACTCGTAAAAATACTACTTCGTTTATAAATCTTACCATTTTCATATCAATCGAATTTTAAGATAATACTCTAAAATCTCTTATTAGATTTTTTTCTATTTACAATATTTTCCGAAATATTTGAGACATATATGACACCTTAAGAGAAACCAAATTTTCCTGCAGTACTAATTAAATATTTTGCTTAATATACAAGTGTTCACGATTTGTGTCTGCATATAATGAGTGCCCTAGTACTCTACAAAGATATAACAACATTTTCAAACTGTTAAAATACAATTTACATGCTTAACCTATGCGAATAATGTGCATGCGTATTCTGTGTTTATCCTCAAAACATACTTAAATGCGAAAACAATATTAGGATAGACTAATTCGTAATTTAAATTTTGTTGGTGCAAAAAGATTGCAATATTTTCTTAGAATGGAGGACTCCTTGTATAAATCTATACAACTTTGAGTTAAATAAATGGGCATATAGAAACGTACAAAATCGATAAATACCTTGTGCTTGTATTTTGTACAAATTTGCATCAATTATTAAAATAAACTAATTTTTACATAAAATTGTATTGGAACTAAAATTGTAACTTTATCAGATTCAGAAATTTTATTCATGAATTCTTTTTCTAGCTTCTGTCGTGCCAAGAATGCTTAGAAACACGATATTTTGTCAATACCTTTGGAAACATTGCTCAGATAACAGGTTGATATTAGATATTTTGATCGGAATTTTACGGGAAATCCATTGTTAAAGTATGCCACTGTGACTCTCACTATATATGCATTGGAATGAATTGATGCAATGTTGTACACTATCAAAATGGAATTGTTTTATGCCATCGAGTGTTTTATACAAAACCAGTAGTATATTATTCGTTCTGAATAAAAAATTGTGTTTTATAATAATCTAAAATAATTTCAATAATTTATATATGACTTTAAGCACTAAATTAGTATGCATAGCATCCAGCTTTATCTTAATTACACACAATAGCAATTGTGACGACGAAATTCGAAAATTATTAAAATAATGATCAAACTATGAAACATAATAGTAACTTCAATTCTAAGAAGCAAGAATGTCCCTAGTCAGTTCTGGCAAAGACCAAGTTACCTCGGCTACGTTGCATCCAAAGTATTCGCACGATAGGAAGCATATTGTAACCACGTCAAACTTCAAAACTACCTAACTGTCAAGAGAACGTTGTTGATCAAACATGGTGATACTTCGAGTTCACTAGAAATTAACAAACACATCAGTATATTGCATAACTCAATAAATTTCGCTATAATTTACATTATTTATTAATTTTGTAAGCCATTGTAATTATAATTTAATAATTATGTAACAAATCTATATAATATAATTTTATAAGGATATTTTGTAAAAACACGTGACAATTAAATAGAAATAGAAAATTAATATTTTGCATTATTATTTTAAACTGCAAACCTTGTATAAGATATATTATTTTGAACAATTATTTTGTTTATAATAAACAAAAGTAATATACTTAAAACGTAATATAGTTTTCAATAAAAATGTGTTAATCATTTTCTGTTTGCTGTGACAAACATTTTTGTCCCTTGTTGAAATACAAATTGTTTTCTCGGTTCGCAATGATCATACTAATTATCGTACGATAATTGTAGAGCCGGTAATTGAAAAGAATGAAAATAAAGTTGAAGGAGATTCCAGGAGCATTCCCGATGTTTCATGAGTCCAGTAAGCATTTACTTTTATCTCAAATACTTGCGAGTTCTATTTACAGGTTACCGGTCTGAACTCATTACGTATACTTATCACGCTGCAATGATCTTGTTAGCAACTTTTCTTGAGGTAGCTCGACGGCCTAAAGCTTTCGGGCTT
>JABFOW010000683.1:0-10817 GCA_022817725.1 Archaeoteleia sp. ZL-2020 | reverse complement strand
CTCGAAAACTATTTTCGCATTGAAACTTTTTTCTTGTTTTTTCACGTAGCATACGTTTCCGCTATAATTTTATTAAACAATGACATTTTCGAAAAAATACTGAACTCTAATTTATAGAGAAGTTTACTTTTAATATAATGATAATTAATAAAAAAAATTTTTTTTTACACATTTTTAAAATATAACGCCCACAATTCCGAATTTCCATACAGCCTTCAATTGATTTGGTTGTAACTTTGCACGACGTACGTGTGTATATTCATCGATGACCTACTGCAACTATGCTTTGTAACAGCGTGGGTATTGATAACTATAAATTACAATTGCGGCCGACACCGCAGTATTAACCTCAGGCAATACCAGGCGATGATCAAACAGAAACTTGAAATTCGGGCTATTGAATTCACTACATCGTGTCCCTTACATGCTCGCGTGAATTATATGAAACCTTCCATTGTTAAGGCACCATTGTGACGTTAGAAGTGCCATTTGATACGGCTCGGTTTCAGCTGCTTTCGCAGCTTCGATTTCATCCAATCCTCTTTACTTATACGTAAACAACATTCCTTCCTCGACACTTCAGGAAATACGCGGTGATTTCGGATAAAACGTCCGCAACAATGGACTGATTTATTGATTCATTATTTATTTATTGAAGTATACCAGGAAAGGTGTACATAATCTATTGTGCAATTTTCTATACAATACAATATAGTCGCATATTAGCAAAAATTATATAACTATGTACAAATATTTTTTTTAAATTGAATGATTAATTATAGAATAATTCAAGGTGTGCATTCTCCATCAAAAGTCAAGAAAAATTTGTTGATAACATAAAGTCGTCAGACTAATAGAAAAGGAGAAAAATTAGTTGCGCATAACTTTCTCGCAATTATACCAGTGCGTCGTAAGTATACAAGACACACTGGAAGTCGATTGATGCAAAATGTATTTCTTATTCTTGTAAAGTGGAATTCAAGTCAAATACAACACGTTTTAAAGTTGCGCAAATTTTTCTCACAATTGCATCTGTATCTAACGAGTATATAAGTCGCACTGATGAGTAGACAATGAATCAGAGGTGTCTGTACTATTTTTGTAATCTCACCTATTTCAGAGGGTATTTAATGCATAAACAAATATTTTTCAATATTTCTATTATTATTATTATTATTATTATTAATATGCTTTTTCACATGATGATATTTATATAATATGCACAAATGTGAAATTTAAGAATACTTGTAATTTTCATTCAAATGTGATTTGGAAAGCACGAATAGTGCTCACGTATCTTTCTTTCTAATATCGATCGGCGCTTATCGCATATGTTAGTGCAAGATATCGATTGGCACCACTGCATTAATTCGCGATATCGCGACAAGGACACCGACAAAAGTTACAGAGATGAAATTTGAAAATAATAATTCTACATTTAGTACTCTTAGTATTTAATTCATGTGTTATATAATGTGCAAATAAAAGTATTTTAATGCTTATGTAATTTGAGGTGTAAAATACTAATATCAACCATAATACAGCCAATTAGCGACCTATGTTTCAGTCACATTGAGGCAGTTGTCACGCCAGATCTCCATCGTATGATTTGTTGTATATGAGTAGGTGTAGGTAGTTGAAATGTCAGCAGAAGTACATATTACACACCAGCCTTAGGTTCATATTACACCCGTCTACGGTTAGATTGAAAATTTAATCCAAGAATGTCAAATTATATTTTTTTTATTCAGACTTGTTTATCTCCATGACGTCATAGCTCTGTTTTGCAAATGTCACATTATGCGGGAACGGAGCTTAAAAGAGTTTTCCCTCGCTTTTTTGTGGCCTCAGAATTGCCTCAGACACAAAACATGCATGCCACATGATTATCCTAGCTCGTGGTACGTAGTTTCCCCACAAAACACATGGCGAAAACGAGAGCATAGCAATGAATTATTTAATACTTTTTGCGAGACGAGTCTGTCGACAGACGAGACCCGTTTCTCGCCTCTTTCCTCGTTAGAGGCGCTGTGGAGTCTTGCAAAAATTAATGACATTCGCGTCTCGCCGGAGCATTGTGCAAGCTCGCTTTATACGCGTACGTCGCGAAAGAACGACGCTGGTAGTGCATTAATCTCATTAGCATTAATCAAATAGCAGCAGCCGTCGCATCCAAAAACGTGCGAGATTGTATCGTAGCGAGGTTGGTACAAAGAAAATCCATTTAAACGACGTATGACGCCGCGCCCTCTATAAATGGCTAACCTATAATTATAGTGAGTATATATAATGAGTTAATTTGCAATTAATTTTATTGATACAAAAAGAGACATTAAAAAATTGATCCATCAACGCATTGTACATTAAAAACTAAGAAGAAAATTCCTTTGGGGCAAATTCGTATGACGAATAGTTTTTAAATGGCGAGAGATTTAAATTAGTTAGACCGTAGGGGCCCACGGCGGCGAGCGCGCTGACTGCGGCGCGGTGACTCTGCGGGCTCAGGCCCGCCGCGCTCACCGTATACGAAGGCCCGCAGTCCAAATAACTTTACTTGCTTCGCATTTAAATACTATTCATCGTAGAGAATTTCTGTAAAGGAACTTTTCTCTTACTTTGTCATGACGGATGCGATATTAACAGAATTGTGGTCGAATATGGAACATAGTGAATGAATAATGCCCAATATATATTGTAATTTTTTATTCATCGTAAATAAATATGAAGTTTTTGACTGCCATATATCATTTCACAGAATACTACGAATTAGCTACACGATGATACCTCATGATTGATATGTCTAATGATAAATTTCACCTTTCCTATTTTCCACTCACTTTTGTTATGAATCAAAACATGAAAATAACATTGATGAAATCCGTTTCAATATTGATACACTGTTAACAGAACATATAATTTCCTACGCCCCGTCAATTTCTCATTACTTTTGTATCGATGATTACAAACATCTCAATATACTTATTCAGATATGATTATGATGAACTTTGATATATAATTATGTCGAATGATCGCATTTTACAACAGCAGTTAACAAATCCATAAATAGCTATATTTGTACATTTTGATTATCAAGATTTTCATTTGAAAAATTACGAAAGTCGAAGGATACAAAATATCACCAACGAAAAGGGAACAAAAAAGAAAATCAATTATTAATGGAAGACGCGTCAAAATGTAAATAGTCGCATTCGACTCTTCGAAACAAAACAAAAATTTCGTCAATTATTCGTTAATTTTTAATTTTTGTCTTTTCTTTGCGACGTTAATTGTATCGGAAGTTGTTATCCCTCCGACGTGCTTAACTTAAACTGGATCAGGTGCTGGGGCGAGCAGCTGCATACTAGATGACTTTGCAATCTGTAAAACAAACGCAATTACGTGTAAGGTTGACTTTCGCAGCGTGTAATCGTAACGTTAAGTTGCAGGGAGTGCGAGAATAAGAAAATAACGAGACGCGCAAAACTTTCCCGCAATAGGACCAACGTGCCAAAGGCATATAAGTCGTGCGATTTTTTTTAGAAATTTGACCTCTGTTTGAGGGTATCGATTTACAAAAATAAAATATTACAACTGTGTGTGTGTGTGTGTGTGTAAATGTGTATAATATACTACAACATATATAAATAGAGATTTGTATTATAATCAAAGTGGAACAGTGTAATCAGGGAGTAGCACAAAACTTTCCCACAATTGTACCAATACTCGATAAGTATATAGGTCGCACGGACGCGATGTGAATCGACCAGTTATGTCTTCTATTTTTGTAACTTGACCTCTCCGAGAGGGTATTCATTATAAAAATAATAGTTTCATCAGGAAATAACGACTATAATTATATATAACCTTTAATAATATATAACTTGTTTTATATAAGAGGTACCTTTAATAATATAAAACAAGGCGCATACTGCAAACATATATAATTCATGGTAACCAGAATTCATGCATCCCGACGCGAGAGAAATGACAGAGATACAGCTTATCAACGTAGATATTTCTTCGTGAAGCAAAGCTTATGATTGATGGCATTTTTTCTGCCATGCAAAATCGCGAGATATGCGCTTTTTCGAGCGACGCCGCTGAAGATAAATTAAATTAGAATCGATCATTTCGTCTCAATAAATTTGTATTGTCCAAAATTTGTCAGATGGACATTCCGACCGAAAGATATAAATAAATATTTTAAATGTTTATTTACCTGCTGCTTAGGATGTTTGTGCGATTTCCTCGAATAGACTTTCAAAACTCGGCAATTGCATGCCACGGATAATGCGATGGCCAGTCCCTGTTTGAGAAGCAAGTTGAGAATTAGTGTATGTTTTTCAGGAGCAGTAACAACAGTTTACGATTATAACTATTGGGTTATATCCCAAAGACTTTTAGATCTCATTTTGTTTAGCTTTTGGAGTTGCTTGTTTTATGGGTTTAGTTCTGTTTAATACTAGTGTCCTTTAAATGCACCTCGCTTTTCGAGTTCATTTTCATTATTGTTATTATTTTATTTTGAAAATTTGGTAATTGTAATTCGAAGTTATATCGAAAATGTTGTTATCTTAACCGTAAAATACGGAGGGCTCCGAAGTATGAGTACTATCTTAGAGAGAAAGTTTCACCCCATTTTCATTCGCCAAAAGCACTTTGGTATAATTCAAGAACACATATTGGAAGAGGAAGCTTTCGTGAAAGGGAGAGACACTCGAAGCAAATATGAGATGAAAAGAGAAATGACACCGAGGGACGAATAAGGATGGTCGAGGGGGCTTCACCTGTAGAGAGTGACCCGTGCAAAAAATGGCCCAAAGAAAAGGCATCTTCCACGCCCTCGAGGCTACCCCGCAGCCAGCGACCAACCAGATCACGACGCTGACTTTAAGGAAAAGCATCAACTGCAGTGTTCGCCTTCTTTTCATCTTCTCGCGCTGTTTTATCTCGAGCTGCATACTGCAAGTGTACCTGAAACAAAAAGTAATCATTTCCTTATTTTATCAATTTTTTTTTATTTTTTTTAAATAATATTTGGTAATTTTTACCTTGACACAATGGCTGCCTTCAGCAGGTAATACAGTGATATAAGCAATAGCAGAAGAACTGGTATGCCATATGTGTAAACTGTGGCTTTTGTACCAAGAAACCTGAAAATTTTAAAATTCATGTTATTGTATATTGGAAATATGTTGGGAAATATTGTAGTTAGAGAAAAGTGGCATGAGGGAAATTTGTAGGGCTTTCCAAGACACAACTTTTTTGTTGTATGCAGTTTTTGCGTAAGTTTCATCGTTTCCGAGATAATACCTATAATAAAATTGCCGCGGCCCCATGCTGGGCAATATTGACTTTCTACAATATCTCGAAAAATATTGAAATTAGATAAGATTGACATCAGGATAAATTGTAGTTCTCGTCGAAATACAACTTTTGTGTCTGATACACTTTTTTGATAAAATCAATACTTTTCGAGATATTTCCTATATTAAAATTGCCGCGGCCCCATGCTGGTGAATATTGATTTTACGAAGTATCTTCGAAAATATTGATTCTAGAAAAAATTGACATCAACAAAATTTGTAACACTCACCAAGACTCATCTTTTTTACCCTATACATTTTCTTGCTACATCCCCTACTTTTCGAGATATTTAACGTATTTAAAATACCCTGGCCACGTCGCGTAATTTTCGACTTATTCAATTTTTTAACAAATGGCTCATCCTATCGAAAAAGTGCTTAGGACATAAAAGTCGCTTCTCAGCGCCCTCTATAAATTGTTTTCAGAACAATTTTTCTTATCTTTTATATGTTTCGAGATATTGGAGCATTTGTATTCGCGTATTTCCCGAGGTGTGAATGTTGTTTGTAACTCGAACACCCTGTATAAATATCGTATTTCTCGTGGATTTTTTTCAGTGGTATTGTATCTCGACCGAAAATGCGACGGGAAATATGACATGAATCGCTGATAACGAATATTATATGACGCACTCAGAAACACTCAGTTTGAAAATACGTCAAGCGTGACAGGTTTCTATTACACGCTATTGAAGATACCTCGAGCTTTGTTGTGGCAGAAATCTGAGCGACTCGCATTTCGAGTCGCCTGAGTAACACAATTTTTGTTTCGCAGGATAGATACACGAAATACCAAATTATATAAGACAGAGAATAAAAGGATATTTCAAGATAAAATAAAAAAAAAATATAATATTATGAAACATAAATTTCAAACATCTTTTGCCGTAATCCAGTGAATCGCTTAATTTCGAAGCTGTTTAAATTTGTTAGCAATAACTGTCCAATATGGCCGACGTTAAATTCTCGAAGAATTTCAATTAAATAGAAAATTAAATGATATAAATTCAGAACTATTTTGTTAGTACATCGAGATTGTTTGAAATATTACAAATGTACGGAACGTTGCTCGAAATTTCATATCAACTGAAAATAACAGAAATGAAATTATATAAAATATAAATTTGGACGTGTCTGACGTTTTATAAAAAATAATTAAATTACCTTGAAACTCGATTGTTTAATTATTCCAAGTCTTTGAAATGATCATACAAAGTTAAAATTTACTAATTTGTTGAAAGTATTGGTGTGTTTCATTTTGTGTCAATAATGTGTCAAAATAAGAGAGTGATATTCCAAGTTTCATTAGAAAGGCATTTTGGTTTAATATCTTGAAGATCTCTTCTATCCCCAGTGATGATAAATGGTATTATCTATTATTCTATAGAATCTAACACACCTTGCAGAGTACTTGAAATGGATATTATGAAAGCGTCCTCAAAATGACAGGTCGACATTATGACGCATTATTTATAGACACTCTTAACAAATGAATGCATTAATAAACGTTACTAAATAGCACTGGCATTCAATCATTTAAAAAAGAGCCGCATGTATTAGTACATAAATTCATCTTTCTTAATTATAAAATATCTTTTAAGTTGTACAAATATATTCCTGCAACGTTTCCGGAACGTTATTGAAATGTTCCTCGAACTCAGCACGTCAAAATTCAAAAAAATTTAAGCAATTGAATGTAAAATTCATTATTTATAAGAATTTAGAATGTATCATTTTAAGAAATTTAAATTGATAATTTATTCATTCGTCGACGTATTCTTCGCGAAAAAACAAGAAAAATATTCCTTTGTGAAATTTTTCTATGTCAAATAGTTTTCAAATCGAAAGCGATATAAGTTAGAAAGGTCCCGCTGGCCCCGCTGCGTTGAGTATAGCGGGAGCGGCAGGGTCTGAGCAGTTGAGACCTTGCGCTCAGGCCCCGTTGCACTCACCGCAGTCACCGCGGAAGGCCCGCGCTATCATCAAACTTTAATCGCTGGCCATTTGAAAACAACTGGTCGTAGAAGAATTTCGCAAAGTAACTTTTTTTTTGGTTTTTCACAAAGATTACGATACTATATTGAAAAAATACAAAATATCTTTTAAGTTATGCATAATAACTTAAAATATATTAAAAATTCAAGCAATTCTTCTTACACTATTTTCTTTTACCCAATTTCTCATAAATGTTTTATCTTTTTTGTCCCCTTTGATAAATCTGATAAAGGTTGAAATAAATATATTTGACCTTTTTAACAAAGCCTTAAAAATGCAAGTTATATTACTTATTCATGGCTTATTCGAATATGACTGCATTCTGCATATCGCCAGCATTTGAATACTAGTTTCACCATATGCTCTTTCATATTTATCTCCGACTCAGCACTGTCGAAATTGCTTTTTTAATGCGGAGAAACCAAACATGGTCTTTCTGTTGCTCCATAAATTCACTAACTTTTTAGATTTATTCCTCGAAACTTTATTCTTCAATGAACTTTAAGAAGCACATTTTTTTCCTTCTTTATCTCCCCCATCCTACGCCTCGCCGTTTTCTTCTTTCTCTTTACCGTAAAACAGAAACCGAGGGTAACTGAAAGTAGAAGTTTCTCTCTCTCTCTCTCTCCTAAACAACACACGTCGTATTGTAAATAAACCTTACCGTGGACATAATAATCGAATAAAACTTTCCATAAAAAGTCGCATGAAAATGTTATTTCAGACTCGAAACAAAAATTTATGGCTCATATCTCACGGTGTTTGTGCGTCTGAAAAATGCGTTTTATTCAAACTTATGGACATCAAGGAAAATAAGAGAATTTTTATATTTATTTTTTAAATACATTTTTTTAAATAGTTGTAATTAATTTAATCTATACTTTGACATGTAATTAAAATCTGTTTTAACGTGCTTTTTCACAGCATCGCGATTTTATAATGGCCTTTTGTGCGCGCGATCGGGGGAGGGTTAATGAAGGCCAAAAATGCGCCTGTGAGAAAAAAAGTACCAATTAACAATGAAATTGAATTTGCGATGTTCTCGTTTCAGAACGTTGTATGCAAAAGTTTCGTTCAAAGTAATGCTGACGCGTATGCGTAAAATATTATAGAGAGTGTTGATCAAAAGGCTGAGGATGCATGATATTTAATTAAGGCGAGAAACATTTTATAATCAAAAGACGAACAAAAAATATGTAAATTTCATTATTTATAAGAATTTAGAATGCATCATTTTATGCAATTTAAATTGATGAATTATTCATTCATTAACGTATTCTTCGCGAAAAAACGAGAAAACATACCTTTGTGAAATTTTTCTATGTCAAATAGTTTTCAAATGGCAAGCGATAAAAGTTAGAAAGGTCCCGCTGGCCCCGCTGCGGTGAGTATGGCGAGAGCGGCAGGCCCTGCCGCACTCACCGCATTCACCGCGTAAGGCCCCCGCTATCCGCAAACTTTAATCCCTTGCCATTTGAAAACAACTGGTCGTAGAACAATTTTGCAAGGGAACTTTTTTATTGTTTTTTCACAAAGATTACGATACTATATTAAAAAACACAAAATTAATTATTTATAAGATATTATTTTTAATTTTTGATCCTAAACTCTATTTTGTCTATAAAAAAAAGCATACCGTCATTGCTGCTTTAAACGCACGAGCAAGGATATCAAACGGCGAGGTTTTAATTAACTCGCTATTTGACCATTTTGATGAAAGCGTGTGAAGTGCTTAATAAACTCACCAGCAATTGAAAGGTATCAGATCGTCAACCTTCCAAATGTTGTTGGTCTCGTGACTTTGTATGTACGTGGCTGCGCCCAGGGTGACGAGTGGCGCGCCCCAAGCGAAGACGCTGTATTTGAGATACGTCGGGGGCTCGTCTCGACGAGGCATGGAAGCCATCGTGGCGTAAAGATGGTGGCACATAGCCGCGAGCCAGCATACCACCGAAACTCGCAGATATTGCAAACTAAGGCCGAGCGAGATGCACAATTCCGAGTCCTGTGACAAAAAAAGAGCAAACGTAATAACGAATCAAAAAAGAGGGTAATTAAAACGGAATGGAATATTTGCTATCTTTTTTAATCTTGCGAATTCGTACTTTTTAATCAGACTAAAAAAATACAAACGAAATTAAAATGAAAGACAAAAATAGGTTTTATTTTAAAATGCAATATATATTGTTTTTCAAACAAATTATTTACATTATTTTTAAACAATTCAAGATACAAAACGCATTCGAACGAATAGAAATGTTAAATTTCGTGACAAAAATTACTTAACATTTTTAGAAACGAAAAAAATTGTACTTTGTTAATAATAATCTTATCCAACTTATACAACAAAAATTTATTCATTTTACGTTTAAATTCAATGTAGTCGTTACATTCCTATTCTAGTATAAGCATCGAAAATAATTGAAAAAAGGTTATTTGATTTTCTCGTTTCGTATGAAATTGCAATGTTGCCATCTTATTCCAAATGAGGAATTCGAAAGATATGAATTTAATGTCTGAAGAGTAGTAGAGAATGATGGCTTTACATAAAAGCGACGTTTGGAGTAAAATGATTTTAGAGGAACATTCATATTAATTACAAATTTATTGTTCAAAGACATTGTTTAAGAATAGTCACATAAATAATAATATATACAGTGTTTCAAATTCAATAACTGTAATTATCCCAATGTTAAGAAACAATTAATGAAACGTTTAATCGAAACAGCACTTAGCTCGTGCCGCGGCCGCGTTACTTGATCCTCAGTTTGCGGATGGACTCATCGTCAAATATAATATATACGGGCGCGTTCGGATCTCCCGCAACTAGCGGCGAGGGCGTCGATACAAGCACCCAGACGCTTCCGACAGGTTTGCGAAATTGTGTCGGCGCGCATCGCATCGGGATTTATCAAGAGCCGTACGTACGTTTTACGGCTTCTCGTACTTTTAGTGCCTTTACGTGTTACACGTTCGCGGATTTTACAGACGAAGGAACTGTCGCATTGAGAACTTTACGACGCTCGAGTTTAACGGGAACTACCGGCACCTGTGAACCACATCCTGCCAGGGGCAGATTTCTCCATTATAATTCGGATTTACAGGACACTAGGGACGCACACAAACACACTCGTCTTGATTGCCATGCGTTTAGCGAGATTTCCTTTTCTCTTTTCAATTAATTGACGCATTCGATTAAAAAATTTTCATCGGCCCAGTACTGGGCCAACGCTGGCCGACCGTTGGCTACCAAATGTTAGTGCCAGTACTAGGCCAACATTGGCCGACCGTTGACTACAAACTTTTAGTGCCAGTACTAGGCCAACATTGGCCGACCGTTGGCTGCCAACTGTTACTGCCAGTACTGGGCCAACATTGGCCGACCGTTGGCGCCAGTATTGGACCAACATTGGTCGACCGTTGGCTACCAACTTTTAGTGCCAGTACTGGGCCAGC
>JABFOW010000682.1:0-10819 GCA_022817725.1 Archaeoteleia sp. ZL-2020 | reverse complement strand
TTTGTCTAACAAATGTAGACTGTCCTTTAGTGTCTTAATCGATGATGTCTGAGAACCCCCAGTGTGAGGATTAAGGGTTAACGCCATCCATGCCATTTCAAGTTAGATTGTTTTGCTTTTAGAGAGGTTTATAATTTAAAATGTTCATATCTTTTCTTATAAAATTAATAGTTTAATTTAGAACCAGTAATATCTAGTTCTATTAACCAAACAATGTGATTTTATCAACTAAAAAATTTTGTTGTATGAACTGAATTTTTGGTGAAGGAACGAGATTTTGATTTCGATTCATTATAAAAACCGTGAATATCTCTCTTATATATTGTTTAAATATATTTTAAATCCATTTCATTTTCTAAAATTAATTTTAGAATATCCATGGAAAATAGTAAAAGACCATCACAAATTTAAAGAACGTACGAAATAATATACTTAAAGATAAATTATTTAATTAACAATTATAAATATGTATTTAGTATCGATGAATAATTTAAACGAATTATGATGATGAAAACAGAATATTTATAATGAGTTACTATTTTTGTCTTGTGTTTAAATTAATTTTCTTTCACAACATCTGAAATAACAGACGAAAATAAAATACTAAATAACAATTGCAGATATGAAGAAAAATTACCTTGTTCAATCCGAGTAAGACGTATTTTTTACTCCTACAACAAAAGACATTAGTATTGTATTATATTGTATAGTACCAATTTTTTGTTCCTCAGGGAATCTTTTTTCATTCTGAGTGATGCTAGAATTGAATTTACTTTCAAACTGAATACTACCTTGAAATGTATTTAAAAATAACAGTGATAAGCGCATGATTGCACAGTGTGGAAAAACATAAACAAAGCTATTCGCTACAATAATCTTCTCTGAGTTTCCGAGATCTCCCAATCTTACCCTAACTAAAATTGGTATCCAGAAGTTTTTGAGGTCTTTAAATTCGAATATTATGTAAATATAAAATTAAAATATTAAATGACGAATTCAATATGGCGTACAATTTTTAAAAGTATTGAATTTTATGAATTCTGGTTCTAGCTACCACAATATGACACGTCCCAACATTAACCAGAAATATCTAGTTATTGTAATCAGACAATTTCATGCTATTCGTTATCTAATCTTCTAATTTTCTTGATAATCACATTGCGAAAATAAAAACCAAAATTATGTCAGCTCGGATCCAAAAGTTTGCACATAGTTTCAATGATCGCAATTGACAATTTTTGTATTTTTCAATCCAGCATATAATATGCAGTGTCTACAATACCTTTTTTATAAGGATATTGCAAATAATTATACGGCAGCGAAAGATTAAGCGATGATAAAAGTGTGATTACGCATTTCAGTCACATAATCTTACTTTGTATACAATTACTGAATTTCTTTGGAAGTTGTGATTAATTCAATACAGCGAATCAATTTAATGAAATAGCAATGCCATGTAATATATTATTATTTAAATTTAAAAATATTTATTGTATCAATTTTAGTGATTAATTATAATTGTTTGACAATAAATATTAATAAGAAAAACATAATATAAGAAGGCCGATCAATTTTTGCGAGATAGTCTTTGATTGCCATACTTTGATAATATAGCCTGAAATGTCAGTGCTTTAGTGCTGGAACATGGGTCCCTGCTAATTTGCACCCATAACGAAAAGATGAAATGAGAATAAATGGGATCTAAATGGTCAAAAGTGGTATGTCAAGTGGACGTAAATGCTGCTGTGGCTAACCTTTTGCATCTGCTAAACTTAAACGACAAGAAATCGTTTCTGCTCCTAACTAACAACATACATATATGGATGATGATAAAATAGATTTAATTTTCGAATGAATCATTATCAATACTCCAACTAAATAATTCTTGTTTTATATTTTATTTTTTTATAATAAATATTCGAAATAAAAACGAATACTTTATTCATAAATAGGGAGAAAAAGTGCCCATTATATATTTTCTCAATATACTCTAAATTTAATGTTAAATATTTGTAAAATATGTAATTGAAGAAAGCACAATATACGACAGAAACTTGTTCCTTAGATGTGCCAATCTGCATATGAGACAATTTGTTTCACATAAATTAGAGACCTTCTCTCGTTGGTCGTAACATTTTTATCGTTAACAGTAAATCAAAGGATGCCGTTACAAACAATATAAGCTGCCCTTGTAAATAGTTTTACAGTGTAACAAAGAAGGTCAATGCATATATTTTTTGTTTATTCTTTTTATGCGTAATCGCTAGTTTGTTTACCATCAGAAAAACAATTTTGTTAATTTAACAAAGCTGATTAACTCAACAAAATGTTTGATCGATCCAACACAGAGGTTTTTTGATTCGAAATTACCAAAGAAGTTTATCTTGTTAATCGTAAAGCAACAAAATAATTTTGTTGACTGAACAAAACTGTTTTCTGAGCGTATAAAATAACAATTCTGAAACTAATATTCCAGTTTTTTCTTAAATATACCAATTATGGAATAATACAATTGTTCACTTCCATATGACCTTTGCAAATGACAGCCATTTTACTGTAATTAGCAAATCCGTTTGGGTGTAATTATATTCATATAGTACGTGACGCAAGAAGAAGACGTTCTTTCAACTCGTCGCAGAAATAAATTTGTCTGGTAAGAATTACAAGAGATGCAAAATTTTAAAATGAAACAAGTTTTTAATTTTGAATTTCGTTGAATATTTAATTATTTCGAAAAATAATGAGACGAATGATTTTGAAGTGTATTTTTCGAAAATGATGTACTTTTCATGCAAGCGACATAAAAATATTGTTAAAGAATCACGTACGTGACAATGCTTTGTAATGAAATAGCGAGATAGTAAACACTTTTATTTTTGCTTCTTTTTATTACATTTGCTGAAACGGAATATGTCTCGTGCTCGTAATCAGTTCAAGTTGACGACGGCATATCTAGTAGTGGCGTTACTCACGCGATCATAAGATATTTGTCTGAGCGCGACATTCATTAATATGCAGCACGTGTATCACGTGGATCATTTCTGCATTGAAGTCCTCGACGCGTCTTTTATCGACACCTTGTTATAACAGACATCGGACAAAATGTCGTGGAAAGGCATATATGCGAACGCCTCCTTAACATTCTGTTACTGTACTAAACATAAACGGTCAAGTTTTAGCCATCAATTTTATGTTTTAATCAGACATGTAGAAGGCAGGATAATTTATTTGTGATTTATGATATTTATATTAATTGTGTTTAAAAATATTATCATGATCCGGTATTTCATTTTTAAGAAGTTAAAGTGAATAACGTGTACTTCATTTAGTTTTATTAATTTTTAATCAATAAGAATTGTATGAAGTTATACAATTTAAATCAGCTTGTTTTTAATATAACAGATATGTTTTGAAGTCACAAATATTTATTTAATTTCCGTTACAATAATAACTTTTTGATTTCTATTATAAAGATTACAGTTGATGGGGCAAATTTTTGATTTAGATAATAAATGATAATTAATGATCTTTGACTTGAGTTAAAAGTTAGTGTTTCTTAAATTTAATGCTCAATCCTGAAAATAGAAAAAACGGTCAAACATACAAAACCTGCCAATAATTGCCAAAAATGTGAAAACAAAAATTGTGAAATGTACAGAAACTGTCAAAGATACACAAATTTACATAAATAATAAAATTAGATTCTTTCAATATAATTTGCTTTAATTTAGGGGACAACAATCAAACTCAGTTGATTGATTTTGATTTTGACAAATATTCATTTTCAACTTCAATATGCATAAATGGTCTACTATACAGCATTTTTATTGTTATATATTTATTTATAAAAAATTGATTTCTGTTCTTAAAAATAAATTTTGCATTCGGCAGTTTCATTATATATATAAATCCTTTCGTTAAAAATTCTAAGAAATACGGAAATTCAATCCTATTAAATCCTAAACGATGTTCCTATTGATGAATAGTATTCATTGCCAGAACATCGGTTGGGATTTAATAGGATTGAATAGATTCAATATGATTCAATGAATTTTTAAACTAGGGGCATTATCAGTAAATAGGTCTCTCGGACCAAGGATTTCTTAGTCACCCTAGATATTCTATTTTGTGAAGGTTAATACGAATATATTGAATGACAGATAGAGAAAACTCGTTCATTACTATAAAAAATGCAAATTTTATACTTCAAAAAATGACCCCTTTGTGAACAGATGAAAAGTTTTTCAAAATAGTCGTGCATCTTACATAATACTAATTGAATAGAAAAAATCCTAACAACCTTGAAATGTGATTCAAGACGCATTATAACAAACATAAAACACCACTCCCATTGTTGTTTACGGATCTTGAATCAAGTTAAAATAATCATGGAAAACAGAATTTACTAAATCGATGTCGCTAAGTAAGAACTGTGCTTTCAAATATTTCCAAAACACATTTACAATAAAATCATCATTACAAAAAATCAAGTCTAAACCATACAACAAATCCATGTAGGGTAATATATAATTAAAAATTTAGATTTCAAAAATTCAAAAAACGAACAAATTTTAGATTTTTCTAAAGCATTATATTTACATTCAAACATTACGTTGAATATTTTCTGTATTAAAATTGATATAAAATAAGTTATTACTTTTTTACGAACAATTGACGTAATAGAAAATATATGACAGCACTTTTGTATTTTTACATAAAAATAGCTTTATTAAAAATTTTCATTAAAGGAAATAAAGGTTAAAATTTAATTATCATTGTAATAAAGTGCATTATTGCTTAGATATGAATTTATAAATAGACATGAAGAGTTTGCAAGACAATTACCAATCGTGTGATAATGATGCTGTTAATTGTCGTCATTCGCGCAGAAATATATGTGTGTAATTACGTCAATCACGATTTACCATATCATTTGGTATATATTTGACAAACAGATTGTACATACGACTGAAACAGGTACAATATGTCAAACTCATCTTCTAAAAGCAACAATATGATTAGAGTCAAGTTTTGTACGCTTAACAAATTTAGTTACGATACATGTATGTATACCAAAAATAAGTAATGAAAGAAAAAGGAAAATAAATGTCAAAATCAAATAAACATTGATATCGCACAAACAAAGTTGAAAATACATTAAATGACAATATTCTTAAAATATATACTACTAGAATATCAAAAATTTCTATGTCTTAGAACAATTAACAAAAAAATAAAAAACTAATTTTTTATATTATTTGTGTTAACAATGAAAGTAACGTTTTGAACCAGAAGTAAAAAATGAACATTTTTTATATATAAATCCTTGATTTAATTTTTAATACTCGGTTTGTTTAAATGTATGAGAAGCTTGCTCGATTATAAGTTCATCTTTTCATCAACTGTATATCACGTAGTATGTGTTAAGGGGTGATGATCTATTTCTAAGTATAACTCAAAGAAATTAAAAAAAGATTTAACATTTTTCGCTATAAATGTTGTATTAGTACAGTGTAAACTAGTGATTGAGTTATCGCGATAAAAATGTGATGTTTATAAACTATTTCACATTTTTCAGTTAGTGATATACTCGATAGAAAAATGAAGAAAATACAAGATACGTCATGTATCAAATGTTATCACCTTTTCCAAGCACCATTACTTTTAAATTTATTATTTACTGTACATAATTCATCTTCTTCCTGACTTTTTCCAACAAATTTTCAATTTTTTCAATTTATAAAACTTGTAATTTATTTAAATCTTATTAAAAGTTGTAAAAATGTAATATATATAATTTTAAAATGGCAAAAACAACAAAATGTCGCCGAAACACCGAAAGAATTTGAATTAATACACGGAGAAAAATAATTTATTGAAAATTACCATACTTTTTGGTAATCGCGGGATAAATCACAAAAGTCTTCTGAAGTACTTTACGTTTAGAGAAATATTCGAATAAAGTATGGTAAAGATTATTATAATCGTACTAATCTTTACCATACTTTATTGGAATATTTCTCTGAACGTAACGTACTTCAGCAGAGTTTCGTGATTTATCCCGCGATTACCAGAAAGTCTGGTAATTTTTAACAAAGTATTTTTCTCCGTGTATGTTTTATTTCATCACGTAGATAAATTTACACGCAAAAACACAATATTTATTAAAAAATATATATCATTGAATGAATTATCTAAATCTAAATAACGCATAATCATCGAAGTTGATGCAAGTAGATACGTCGTTTTGTACTTAATAAACGGATCTTTGCTCGTTACATACGCCGCAAGATTTATAATAGTGAAAGGTTCGTGCGGAAACTTTAGCCGGAACCATGTTGATTGGCGACCTCACTGGTATTATCGGTGATTATAATATTACCGTCGTTGTCTGGTAAAAAAGAAGTCAAGTGCGCCCGTTCCGAAGTATATTCCTTGGCAGTGAGGACTTAAAATGGCAATGAAATTTTTACAGTTCACGAGAACAGTATGCCCGACTCAAGGCGAAGATTTTCTTCTCGTCGATTTTACGTTAAGCAAAGGCCTACCCAGGTCAACCACATACCATGGTATTTTCCATAATCAACTAAAAGAAAGTATGACTTAAATTTTCTTGACATATTTTCTTTCGATTATTATTCAAGATTTCTAAGAAAAACATATCTTTATTAATATTTATTATATTTTATTTTTAAAAAGTTCCCACTAATCAATGATTAGTTTTTAAACAATTTTTTATTTTAACTGACGTCAATTTTTCCATATCTCCGTGCGTAAAAGCGTGTCCTTCGACATATTACGACTGGGAGGATCGTTCCAAAATACGTCAAAAGCACAAAAAGATGTTTAACTTGATCTTCTTTTACAACTTATGAGGAAGGTTATTTTTGTAAATTATATACTAAACTATTTCATTTTAGCTATATTCAAACAATTGCGATATATCGTATAATATTAGATTTCAGTTACAGCATGTCACACTTAATACAATTACAAAATCTTAATTCCATATGAAATCATATAACGGTATCAAGAATGAATAAAAATACAAATCTGACGTGTTAATTTGAATGAACGTATGAATGAAACATTTTGTAATTAAACGTTAATAAAAAGTAAATAACAAGGTAAGTTCAATTTTAATTTATAAATTAAAGTCGTAAGTTGCAGTTTCTGTGCGCGCATAAACACCTACATCACGCTTGAAAAATGATTTATAAAGATATCAGCTGATATGACAAATTATGTCGTCGCGTCGCGAATGTAACAGGAATCTAGCAAGGACGTATCTTTGCACTTGTAACACGCGATAAAATTCTAAAAAACATTGAGATTGTATAGTACATTGTATAAAATATTAATGTTGATTTTAATAATATCAATAGAAAATAATGAGAACATTTTTCAAAGTTTTGATAAATTTGTACCTTAAGTTATTAGTTAAATTTCATTTAGTAGTCTCGCACGTTATATCGTGAAGACAAATATTAGCTGAAATCGTTATGAGAATACAAATTTACTACGTTGTCGCTGTGATTATAGAACATTCGAAAATTGTCATTGACGACGTGCTCTTTATTTGATTGTTGAGATAAGAAACTAATAACGTGGTAATATATGTAAAGATGACGTCAACTCGGAGGTTGTTTAACCCTTTTAAAACGAATTAGAAGAATTATTCGTACTTCAGTTACCATACCACAAACAAAACGATTTAGTTCAACCAACTATATTATTTGTTCATTATTTGTTCTACCAAATTTTACGATTTTAGTTCGCCATATTGGAACAGCTATAAATATAAATAAATAGTTATAAATTAAAAAATAAATATCTCATTTTTTAAAATTTTATTTTAATGGAAACGAGATCAAACGGGTTAGAATAAACGAGAATTTACTGAATGAACCATCCCGTGCTTATATTTGTGTGTATATATTGAAGATCGAGGCTGCGCATTGAAAGTGCAAACATGTCTAAACATCTGTACGATCGTGTCAGACGGAATCGGTTGTTCACTTTGACGTTTCTCGTACGTGCTGGAAGATTTCTTGCAGTCTATGCATTCTGACAACCTTCGCCATGAGCTGCATGTTGATACGTTACTTAAATACGAATTATTTCAGCTTCAGAATCCACTGAACCTTGTTAATGCAAGTGCTTGCGAATATGTCATTGCAAAGGACGAGTACGAGTCAAATTGCCAATACAAATGATCGTATCATTATCTTTTAAAGAATTTCAGTCTAAACAAAAGTCCAGAAAATATTATTTCTTTTACGAATTTTTGATAATCAGGATTAGATAAGTGAATACGAAAATTTAACTTAGTTTAGTTAAAACTTAATAAGAGAAATGTTAACTAAATTGAAAGTCAATTTTTAATTTTTTCAATCAATTTTGTTTCATATATTTTTTGCATTACATTTATACATTGTAACTTTGGAAAATAATTGTTACATATCGAAAAAAGTTTAAGAAAATAATTAAAAAATGTAAAATAATCTGAACATTGTAAGTTATATAAATATATAGCTAAAATAGCTAAAATTAAAATAAATCTCACAAAATATTCAAAGTTCATCATAATTTGTAATAATAAACAAGCTACTAATCACTATTAGAAAATATTTTGCCACTTTTTTAAAGTTAAATGTCCATCTTTGATAGAAATTAAATGATATGTTAATATTGAACTAAGTATATGCCAATAAAAATATAGATGTACACAGTATTCTAAACAGGAAATAATAAAACAATAAATTATTGATAGGAAAGTCAGAATATACTTGCGATTGTTGTTATGGATCAAGAGTACTTTCACTGTATTCATTATTTTATATCATTATATATATATAGCTAAATTTCATTAATACTAAAAAGTTATTTATAACAAGAAAAATATATATTTGTAATATTTCCATATAAGCGTTGAACATGAAGACGGCGAAATAATTAGCATGCTAAAATGATTATGATTGATGGGAATCCATTGAATGCGTGTTGCAATTAGTCGTGTCATTGTGTCATGATAGCAAATTAACATTGTTAATTTGAAAAATCTCTACATGACCAAATATGTATATGTAAAATATTAATTTGAAATATTAAAAATATCAAATAAATATGCATATATTGTTAATTATCATTTTTAATTAAAAAAAATGAAGATATGGAAATAACAACGGTACAATAATTTATTTATGTAGTATTTATATAAAAAGAAAAAAGATATATATTCATTATCGTGTCAGAAAATAAATATCATAAACTTAATTATTCAATTTAAATCGAAGGTGCAAAAAACGACAATCGTCAATGTTCATCTCGAAAACTCGCATTATTATTGGCTCGATTGGTCTCAATAAGTTGAAGTACTGATAGTTGAAGCGAGGGCAGTTTAATGCATAGGGTGACGCAGTTTAACCAAATGAAGTATGATGTTTATTAAAAGACAGATTAATACATTTTAATTTGTATTTAAAAACGAAATGAGTCTGCATATTTAAAAAATCACGTCACGTGTTATCATTAAAATAAAATAATTTATACTAGAACGTAGTAAAATATTTATAAATAAACAAACAAGTTATTAGAATTAATCAAAATGTTTATTTATGTAAACCAAATCGATTTCTTAAGTTGAATAATTGCGTAATTTCATTTTTTATAGAAAAATATAAATACAAACAATTTTTATTCAACATTATATTTCATTAGTTGTTTTCTTAAATTCATATTTCTTTCATTTTATTATATTGAATACTTTTTCATATACTTTCCCTTTCGTCTTAAATTAAATAAATCTCTGGTTTTCATTTATATTTCCTGTGTGAAATTAAGGACGAGCAAAATGCCAATATATATTATAATAATGAAGTTAGCCAGATATTAATGAAGCACAATGTATCTTTGATGATGGTTCATATACCATGATTTTGCCTCTCTACTTTCTGCGCCGTTGTGCTGACTCATCTGCCCATTATTAAATCCACTGCAAATCTCAGCTCATTGGAAGATGATATATTAATAAAAACGTAAAATCATAATAGTGAAAGTTGACAAATATTTGTAAATAAAATGTATTAGATTCAATGCGATGATTAATATTAATCAATTATATCAACAATTAGTTAATGTCCTATATCCTATCATCAGCATGTTTGGTGGGTTTTTCTACAATTGTACAATAACATATAAATAAAACAGATATCTACAGATATATCTATTATTTGATTAAAATGAATTTGACCTAAACAAACATAATTAAATCTAAGTTTAATTATAGACATGATAATTCTATTTACCTTTATGCAGCAAAATCCTGGTAATAATAATTTATATACGACGCATATGTGAAATATATCAAATATAAGTCATATATAGTGAAATCTCACCATATATTGAAGTAAATATCGTATAAAATAACTAAACAAAATCATATATACGTGACATATATGAATCTTTTTACTAAGATAGCTTATAATGGTCTCACACATTGATTCAGATACTTGCCTTTCATTTGAATTGTTGGCGCATCATCAAATTGGCATTAGCCACATGTAATCATGTGTTAAGTAACGTAAGAAATAATAAACTTTCACATGAGTCGTTCATTTCTTTTTACCATTTGAGAGTTCTTTCCATGATTAATTTCCATTTTATTATTTTTAAACGCGTAATAAAAAGGCCGTCGATTTTTTGGTCAAGGTCAGGATCAGCCAGATCAATTAATCAAAATTTCTGGGATAGCATGATAAACAATACTTCTGTGTATTCGTTGGCTATTATTCCAGAGTAGATAGCAGAGGTTAAAAGA
>JABFOW010000681.1:0-10822 GCA_022817725.1 Archaeoteleia sp. ZL-2020 | reverse complement strand
GAATACTGTTTGTTGTTCAAATGTTCGTAAACGTGAGGAATTGTATTTTTATTTGGTAACACTGCTCGCCAAATCCCAGCGTTCCCAATTTCTCTCCTTCACATTTAGTTATCCATTGTCGTTTGGTTCGCTTGAGTTGTACAGCAATGTGGGGCGCTAAAATTGTCGGTGTTTCTAACTTTAATCACTTGGCATGAAAATAAAGTTATTCTTCTAATGCTTGCGTACAACTGTAGCCATGTTGTAATTTCGAGTCTTTGTACAAATTGGTATAACATCTCTTTTTGAAAAACGATGAGAGGTGACTATGAGTAATCGGCTAAGAACCTGCATTTGTATATCACTCCTGTAAAAAATAAGTTATTAAAAGTGATTAAAAGAAATAGATATTTTTAACCTCTTTTAATTACTTTGAATGCGTTCCTTAAAAATGAAATATCAAGAAAAAGGAGTCGATACGTTTCAATTACTTTGAACCTCAAAAACTAAATAGAAATGCTTCTGTAATGTCAATTACTTATGAGGAATTCAAACGGATTAGAATACTGACGAATCCTATGAGAAATATTAAAGTTGATTGAAACATTTCTTAAGATGTTTAAAAAATTGTCATTTTTCCTTACAAACTTTTCTAAAACATAAACTTCTGTACAGAAATGATGTATTGTATAATAGAAAATTGTAGTGAGACAATCAAAAACTTGTTGCTATCTTGACTTTCCAACAATACCGCCTTCATTGTAACACATTACACCGATTTATTCGGCAACTGAGTTACAGCAATAGGAAGAGTATGTAATTTGAAAATACACACGAATGTGGATACTGTGATCGTATTTGGTCAATTAGTACCAAATGCTGAGGATAACGATGTTATTTGTGCTCAAAATACACTCGCTCCGGGTTGTTTACGATCGGGACATAGATTGAGGTTACTGTTACTGTTATTGTTATAATGGACAAGAGGACAGTATACTGAGCTCACTATTTTGAGTCAGTTTTGAAATCACAGAGTTTGTGTGCGAAGATGTATGTGCCAGTATAATTGTATATATGAACATCAATGTATGCAAATGCCTACAAATGAAGGTCGTATACAAACGCAAAACAAATCGTGGACTCGTACAAATATTCAGACATTGGATATTCCGTGATCTACGTAGGGTACCATTCAATCAACAATTTTTGACGCATATAATCAATTGTGTAACTTTCTCTTGCTCAATTTGTTTTTGCCCGACATTCTATTGTTTCACTTTTCCTGCCTAAAGGTGACCAATCGAAAACTGGATTAAAAAAAATACCTGAACCCAAATAAATTTCAAAATCGAACGTTGGGAAAAATGTGCATTTCAATGTTAGGCAGCAATCAGTTAAACAAATATAGTTGTTAAATTGATTGGAAGTGTTGAAAATTGCTGACCCGATGTTACTCTGTTGGGATTCAAAGTCGATTCAAATAGTTGTACACTATTATTGTTTTTTTTATAGGACAAGAAAACGTCTTTGCAAAATAAATCCAAAATGTAAATTTGTAAATGGCAACTGTTCCCACATTGTATTCTATTAAATACAACTAAAGTTAGATACACACAAGAACTTTAAAATTAGAGCGGAAATGATTAAAAATGTTCCTTTAATGTTACTTTAATGGTCACAATTCCATTCTGAACATATTTAAAATTAAGGTTAGGTATTATTGAAAAGTAATTTAATTTCAATAGTTTTAGCAAACTAAAATTTAAAAAAACAGACTAATTGAGAAAGTGATGTTTTTACTGGTTGATGTACCGATGAAACACAATTTCCTAAGTCTGAGGAAAACAACAAATTGAACAACAATCCGATTGGCGCGGCGGAAAAACAGGAAAGTAGGGTGTAAGGAGCGCTTCTTCAGGCAGCCGACGGTATTCTTGCTTGAATATAAGTGGCTATCCAAAAAGAGACAGTGTCGAGAGCGTTGTCACAAAGGAGAAACTGGCATACAAGAAACATCAAAAGACAATAAAAGCTGAATGCTGAGCAGCATTAAGGAAGAACTGAAACAATTTGAAAAACAGTTTCCCAAAAGTTATAATTGAGAAATTTATGCAATTCGTGCGGTCGTACAAATTCTGCATAAGTGACATATGGTGGAACCAGTGATCGTACTCTTCAATTGAATTATAATGGAATACTGTGTTTAAAAGAATAAAATATTGAATAAAAGTTTTGTTAGCTAAAAAATAATATTAACTTTGAAATTAATGAAATAAATAAACAAAGTATGTGTTGATTCAATCTGACATTTATAATTTATTTGTCAGTAATTATTGTTTTAATGGAGTTTTGTTATTAAAATTAAAGTGGAAGAAATATTACGGAAGCAATGAGAAGGACCGGAAAATAAGCATCTTTGCAACTTTGAAAATAATATGCAAATTACAATCGACATTAATCTTAAAACAGAATAAATCAATTTGTATTACATTCCGTCGTTTTCAGATTATTTTGTAAGCTGTCGGGGACAATTCCTATTAAGTTTCGCGGGTAAATCTCGGAGACTAGTTATCTGCGAGCATATTATTTTTCAAATTAATGTATAAACCGTGCATAATTAATTTCGATAATTCATAATGTCTCGGATATGTAACGCTATCTATTTAACTAAAGTATGAACAAGATATTTATCAAGTGACAGCGTTGCAGCATCGCTGCATTCATATTGTCCTGTTTTTCAGCGTAAAGTTGAAAATGAAGGAATTGATAATTTTAAAGGAAAATATATTTTAGCACATAGTTTTCTATTAGCGCGTGTACAAGTATTTATTATAATTAATGAATATCTGCTATCATTTTATATTATTTATTAAATATAATTAGTAATCATTGACAAACGTAATTCAATTTTCGTCTGGTGCATGTGGTGCATTACGTAAACAGAGTAAAAATGGTTAAACCACTTGTCAACGATCATAGAAACAAAGCTTAGTGTCAGCATAACAAGTTGATATAACAAAAGATGAAACTTTGTTTGAAGCCAGAATAAAAAAAGTTTAGAAAATATTAGAATTTTAAAGTGTATACTTGAGCTTTTAGGGTCCAAATTGGGTACCTTCCTGGATCTTATTAGAGCCCAAGGATGTCCTAAAATTTTACTACTGAGAAAGTTTTACTAGTCTGTTTACAACCTAGATAACGGAACCTAATAATTTCATCATCAGGATCTTAACAAACTACAAGCATGATCCAGTGTGTAATTTTATTAAATATTTCACACTCTTCTCACCAAATTTTGATTCCATTTCTTCACTCTCTGTCACATTGTCAGAAAAAGTAAACTCTCAACATATCACATCACACGTTTTATAAATAGAAAATGTCTGCTATCCAAATCAAACTTGTAAAATCAAACTTGTTCGAACTCTTTCTCAGCTCCAAAAGATGTCACGTCATAAAATGGCACTCCCTCGAGATCTATGACTTTTATACTTTTTAAATTCATATCATAACCTTCCACTATATAATACTTACATATTGTATGATTTATAGACGAAAAATCCAAATCTTTTAGTCTTTCAAAGTTATCTATGTTATGATATTCTGGCCAACGATCCAAGCTAACCTATACGGTTGTTATTACGCTTCGCAATGATTCACGTGCATGGATGATTCACGCGCATATTCATAAGAATCTTTAGGGGAGATCTCAGATGTTCAATATTCAGACCAGATCTGTTCTGAATACTCAATGTTCGCAGGGCTCAAAGTTCTGAGTGCGGAGAGTCCCTATGGTTCGGTGTTCCGACGTTTTCGTGTCCCGATGGTTTAACGTTCCGAAATAGTCTTGCATAATGACAATGTATATATTATATGATTCATTTCCGATTGTCCATTTTATTGTCAACGCAGAATTTCGTCGTGCAACAATATGCTCATTCGAAACATATGGACGATTGAGATTTATATTTAAATTATTAACAAAAATATAAATTTTTAATATCCGATCTTTGAATTAATGTCACATTTAGAATCAACCATTTTTAAATAAAAAATTTGCAAAATTCGTTTTATTTTTTTCCCGAAAGTGTAAATGCTACAAGTCTCGCGTTCTACCAAACGAAACGCAATTCGTTTGATTTACAGTGGTGAAATTTAACAATTGTTTCAAATTTACAGCGTAACCATCGCACCGCTAACCACTTTCGAAATTTCAATACTGTTCATTCACCGCTTAACTAAAAGTACAAAAATGAATAACGAGTTGTGAGAATGGTAGGTTGAAAATGAATATCAGCTTAGAGGACGAGAACTGTTTTAACAGAGACTGTAGAACACACGCACACAGTAATACATGCACGTGCGCTTCGCGTCAGGGAATCAAAAGACCGTTAATTGACTTCGCGTGCTACCTGGTGAATCAGTAGAAATTTACTTTGCGATGCAGGAAAAAAAGTATGTCGGCTTTTGTCACGCGCCAATGGCACTTCTGATTTTGCCATTGGTAGCCAGGCGAAGATCAGGAGCTGTACGGCACGCGTACGTACGTATCTGAGCGTATATGCGGGACCGCAAAGCTCGCGCCGACCGAGCTACCGAATGATTAACGAGAGCATTACTCTGGCGTTCGACGGAGTGCATAATGGTGTTCGTGTCTCCAGACTCGTGGCGAAGAAAATGAAAGGAAGCCGATGTCGGCTCACGCCTACCCCGAAGTGAAAGATGGTCACTGACAGCCCTGCGCTAATTCACCGTGGGGATGATGCCTCGAAAAATACGAAATCCTTCGGTTGAACAACTTTGTAAACCACGGAGAAAATTTTATAGGAGGCCGCGTCATATTTTGATTAAGCAGATCCAACAAACCATAAAGTTTCCTACAAGTGCCGTGATTAAAAACGATGATAAAAAATTGATCTTTTTTTCAGGGTGGAATCTTGTTTTGGTATTGAAAATATATCTGTAGTTGGAACTCTCTTAACGACTATTTTAGAAAAACTGATTTAATTGTGTATATCAAAAGTTGGTAAATGCAACTATATTACTTGATCATAATATGTTCGACCCAATTTTTGGACGACAAACCCATATTTTTCTATCTGTACTCAATTAGTACTGCAATTGTTATGATAATTGTTTTTACACTGATGGTTTGATGGTATTAAAAGATGTGGCATTAATTTTATTATTATAATTATAGTAGAAATTTCTTTTACTTGGGAAATAAGAATTGTATTGTCATGCTGATATACCCCAAGTACGAATCAATAGCAATGCGTATAGGAAGTTTTATAAAGCCATGCATTTTTTATCTGAGTATATACCAAACACAGGTGGGACCCTCCTTGGATTCGAACCCAACATCTTAGTGTATATTCTATATATGTATGTGTATAAATTATAAGTAAAGTTAGTTGAAATTCAATTTTTTTGAAATTCTCATAATCGCAATTAAACTCATGTTTTTAGGGGTTCCTAAATCAGGTTTACATACATTTCGATAAGAACCCACATTGAAAGTTCCACAGATTCCCATGAGATCTCAAAATAAACAACGTCGAGAAATTCATTCAGGATACTATACGTTTCTTGGTGTTGTTTGAATTGGATTTCCAGTATCCGAAATGAGATTCTGCTTGAAACAACAAATAAAAGTTCGTTTTTACACATGACATATATTTCTGTTGCTTCTTCATAACAATGATATAATCGTTATAGAGGATACTATAATATTTTAAAAGGAATACGACCTAAATTTATAATATTGACAAGATATTTTCGGTACGAATCTCTTAACGCGCAGTTGAACTAGTATTTTTATATTATTCCTTATTTAAAATTCGATCTTCCAAAGGCTAATTTCAGATATAAAATATGACAAAATTTCGTATATCTTAAGAACATTAAGCATCTCAGCAAATCTCTATTCTTTTCAACATGTTCATATCAAAGTCTTTAATTAAATGCATGAATAGAGCATGAAATTACCCCCTCACTAAATATTTTGGTTAATAGGTAGGACATTAAGAGTCTTAATAATTTATATTTACTAGTTGTTATATGTAATATATGCATAAATTTCAATCAAATTTCTTTCGTCAATTTGGTACATTTTATACGACTATTATAGAGTTATAAATTTATGATTAACTTTTAGATCATATTTTATTAAATACAGTCTTGCCTAAAATTGAATGTTTGACATTGGACAATATTCTATAACCTCATAATAGTGAAGTTAACGGAGCATTGCAGACTTCGCAGAACCCTGCAACCTTAACAGAAAAAAATGACAGCTCTCTACATATACCTACACGTATTTTCCGGCTAAGCTGATGTATTCTCATATAATAAGATTGCGAGACGGTTTTATAGACAAGTAAAAGTAATGAATATCTTCCAAAGTTAATATTTATACTATGAAGTATTATACTTAAAAATAGAAAGATGATAAACATTTGTTGAGAACTGAAAATAATATAAAGTACTTATCTTAACAACACTTCAAAATAAATTCAGAGCTATGTTTAGTTTACGTGAGTCCACTTTATCTTTGTTCAATTTTTTAGAAGTACTTTGTATTTCTAAGTGTTTGAAAAGGTATATTGTGCAAATGTCAGCTCTCGGACGCTACAAATTTTGGATTTCCTTCCAAATTTGATCAAATAACTGTCTATTGAAATCAGTACGAATATTAAGAATAAGTTGAAGAGTAAAAAAAATGCTATTGATAATAATGTAATTATTTATTTATATATGGCAATGTTCGGAGTAACTTAAATTTGTGTTTAATCCAAAATAAAAGTAATTCTCACATTTATAAATGTACATGGCTGTTCACTTCGCTAAATATTTAAGTCCAACGAATGGTCCAAACTTTTTCCTCGTTTCATCTTTCTTTAATCTCATTCTTATCTCACAGCCACTCGAGACCTTAAGAAGTAAAATATTTATACTTTGTTTACTTTTCCCGACCAATCGTTGTCAGCCATAAATAATTAATGTGTTTATACGACTTGTTATTTTTGGACATTTATACTCAGACCCGTGTTTACATTCACAAAATATTATTATTGTAATAATTATAATGGCTTGTACATTTTTACCAATGAAAATTGATAAACGTCTTATGCATTAAAAATATAAACTAAACGAATTTGTTACAATCTCATAATTTATTCAATGCAGATGCTGATTCTATAGCTGTATAACTTTCATTCAAATTCTACTCATTTATAAAGCTTATAACTACGGCACACACAGTCGTACTAAATATAAAAAGTATTCTTCCGTAACTCTACCTATAAATATACTTAAATTATAGTCATGAATGCAACCATAAATCGTGCTCGGTATAGATCTCGGTATTACGAACCGCATCCAATTCCGATAAGGTTCCCTGACGTAGCAACTTATTACAAGCCGAGGAATGTTAGGGACATTTTCACTTGGCTCCCGGCTGCTTTCAATTATTTTTTCATTAGCGGGTTATACGAGTAATACGCGGCTCGTTTGTTGCAAAAGCACAGCCGACGTGCAAGAGCCATCTCATTATTTTTCGCAGCGTGTAAACGGATTCTGATTGCAATTGTTTCACCCCTGCAAGATATACATTGATAATTAATGCGTAAGGCTGCGAAAGACGTAAACTGCATGAAAAATGATATGCCCCAGCTGAAAATTACCACTTAACTATGTTATCTCAATTTGTGCGTCAGACGTGTGGAATAACGCAAGACGAAGAGGACTTGTTTTTGATTTGCATGTTATACAATATTTCTATCCATTTTTGGGAGATAAAAACAACTTCTTTTGAATTACAGATATATATTTAATTTAGAAAAACATTTCTAAGATTATTTACAATTAATTTAAACATTTTTATTTTCGAACATTACTACGATGAAGTTCTAATTATGATTAAAAATACACAGAAAGCAATATAGATTAATTTTCCAGAAAGTTTAGGTTATTAAAATTTCATATAGTAAATTGTCAGATAAATTTAACGTAATACTTCAATTTACAAGCATTCACTTTGCAAGGTTTCGGAATTAGAATTAATTTATATTAATTACAAAAGAAACTTTAACAGGTAAATTATAAAAACTTTTTCATAATTTTGACAGTAAACAAATCTTTCATTTTTTAATGTTATAATAGAATATTAGAATTTATAATGTTTTAGTTTAATATAATACATTTAATAACTCATTAATGGCAATATTATATTTAAACTAAGATATATATATTTTATCATCATTCAGATTATTTTAAACGTATTGTGTTTTTTATGCGAGCTAACTTTTTGTATATGATTGTTATTTCCAGTAAAATCCTTCCATAAAAATGTCTATGTTATCACGACTCTATGATTGACAAGCATAAAACGAGTACTCGTAGAAAATATAAATTTTAGGAAATAAAAAATATTTTCCAAGAGAGAGACTTGATCTGTTTTCTTCAGATTCCACAAAATATCTTACATCGTTTCTACCATAAAAAACGTATAATATTTATCCAACGTAATTAATTTTAATCTTATGAAAAGAATAATGAATGTTTAAATATTTATTTATTTAACACACAAATGAGAATACATGAATTTATTTTAATTACAAGTCAAATGATCGTTAAAAAAAACGGTATGAATTTATTATTCATATTAATACTGCATATAATTACATAATTATTTTACAAATTGCAATATTCGTTTTGACGAGAAAAACCAATTCCAGTCGCCCATTCATTCAAAACTAAGTATCATAACCCCTGACCCGTGAAAGAAGCTTAGTTCATAGTACTTCTCACAGTCAAATAATTATCTTAATATGCAAATGATCGAATCTACAATAATAATATTAAATTTTCAAAACCAATAAATAAATTATTTTTTGTTAGAATTAAGTTTTGCTTTTCATTAAAAGAAATTTACTTACATTTCGATGCGAATCCCATTTACTTACTAAAGCTTATAAAGTACAATATATCGTATAAAGCGAACCAACGGTGTTAGAGTAGATTTGTACATGGATTTTACATAATCCTACTCATCAATTGTAAATGCTCTTAATTTGAGTGTATCTACCACATAGAAGCATAGGTTGTTGATGTTCTTCAAGAACTTGATGAACTTCGCGAATATATCTTGCACATTCGAATTGCTAAGTTTCTTTAGATAGGTACTAAAACTATTTATTTCGAAGCATTTTACGTATTGTATAAGACGAGAGAAATTTATAATGGCCTGAACCATGATTAAACGAATTAGAAATTGATGAATTATCAAATATGAACAGCAACACATTTACGTTGTTTGCCCAGCACCAAGCTCACTGACAGAATTGGATCGCAGTATTAGCAATCTGTATTTCAAGAGAAGCGATATTGGATCGTAGAATTCAGCAAATGCCAGATCACAAATTATTTTATGATCCAGAAGTTAAACCATCCAGATCGTAAGTTAATTATTTTATTAATCATTACAATTTTAAAATTATTCTTCCAATATAATTCTTGAATCAATTGTTAAATCGTTATTGTGTTGTATAAATATGTATGTCTGTACTTAGAAAGTATAATTTGATAAAAATGTTTAACGAAATAAAATTTTGAATAATATTTAGTAGAATTTAAATTTGTTCCTTTATATTTCAATAATTTTTTAAAATAAACGTTAATTTAACGATCTGAATCGCAAGGCTGACAATCCAGATTGCACGTACTACAATCCTGTTCTCTACAAAAATTAATGTAAACAATTCTATCCATTTTTGTAATTACAAAAAAATGCCCAGGTTATACAAATTTATTTATGAAACCTATTTTTTGGAACTATAATTTAAGTTTTATACATTTACCATAAAAATTTATGAAGCAATGGGTTTTTATGATATAATATTTTGATATAATATTTCACAGAATGGCTAACTTATGGATAAAGTTTGATAGAATCTTAAGATCTGTAATATTAGGATCATAAACATGGTTGATATAGTAATAAATATTTCATATTTCAACTGAGCCGCATATTATTCTCCAAATCAGTATATTCACACAATAGTTAATTAGAGAATCGCAGTTAACAAAACGTTTTATGCGAATCGTCAGGCTTCTTTTTGTGAGTTTAATTCTTGCGGCTACTATTTTCCCTTCGTAAAGTTGATGTAAATTAACGCGGCAAAGCAGCGAACATAAAAAGTGCAGCAAAAGTGTAATATATAAGCTGTATCTTATCCGATTAAACGAGAATGAGATAAACAGACGCGAATTCTAATCTGTCAGCAAAGTAAACAATGGTGTCGAAATACAGGATCTCGAAACTTCAAATTGAAGTGCTGGCTTCACGAAACAAACCTGCACGGGTCGACAATAAAGCATATCCGGGCGCGTCGAAGCAAGAAAGAGCACAAAAGCGCATTTCGCTCGTAAGTATAACGGAAACAACAATAACAAAAACAGAGAAGCAGAAAGAGTGCCAAAGTATGCGCGAGATAGAGAGAGAGAGCGAGAGAGAGAGAGAGAGAAAGAGAAAATGAGAGACAAAGAGACGACTGGCTGCATCTGCTCATGCGCTTCCACAAATGAGCTGCGTTATAATGCAGTGCGCTTCACATACTGCGCATTCTTTTCCGACGTAACGAATAATGACTTTATACGACGGAAATATGGATTTATTCCGGACGATTCATCAATTAAACTATCCGATTGAAAAATAATGAATTAATTCCCCAGAAAGACTGCGCGCTGAAATCAACAACCTGTAGATATCAGTTGCGTCGCTTGTGAGCCTCGGCGGCTCTCCCTTCCACCCCCGACGATGCGGCACTCTTTATCTCGCTTC
>JABFOW010000680.1:0-10826 GCA_022817725.1 Archaeoteleia sp. ZL-2020 | reverse complement strand
ATATTAAATGTTTCGAAACGCACCAGTATAAGTAATTTCTTATAGCTTCTGAACGTAAAGGGGGCGTTTTTACATAAGGGGTTGAGCTCAAAATTTAAATGTTGCATATTTCGATAGCTCATAATTCCCTTCTTATTTCTATGTCTTTAAATGGTTAGAAACGCATTACTGTAAGAAATTTCTTATGGCTTCTGAATGTGTCGAAACGCACCACTCTAAGAAATTTCTTATGGGTCTTATGTGTAAGGGGTGAGTTTTTAGATAAGGAGTTGAGCTCAAAATTTTAAAGTTGCATATTTCGATAGCTCATAATTCCCTTGTTATTTCCATACCTTTAAATTTTTCGAAACGCACAACTGTAAGAAATTCATTATGGCTTTTAAGTATAAGGGGTGAGTTTTTAGATAAGGGGTTGAGCTCAAAATTTAAAAGTTGCATATTTTGAAAGCTCATAATTCCCTTGTTATTTCCATACCTTTAAATTTTTCGAAACGCACAACTGTAAGAAATTCATTGTGGCTTTTAAATATAAGGGGTGAGTTTTTAGATAAGGGGTTGAGCTAAAAATCTAAAAGTTGCATATTTCGATAGCTCATAATTCCCTTGTTATTCTTTGAATAAATATATAACGGAAACTAAGCGCCTGTTAATGTATCGACATACGAGAAGACACAATAATTAGTTGCTGATGGTTATATTGGAGCAGCTACGAATCAAGAAAAGAATATAAATTCTATACATTTATTTATATGTTGCTTACTTTCGCTCCGAAGTCGAGTTAAAATAAGAGACTCGTGTTAAGATAAGTGAGAGACGAGTTAAAATACGTAAGAGTTGAGTTAAAATAAGTAAGTGTCGAGTTAAAAGAAGCGAGAATCTATTTTCATAATTTTTAATTTCCCAAATCTTGATTTATATAAATTCCCAATGCCATGTATTTTTAATGTTCTTTCAGATATATAACCTGCAAAATGACACGTGCTCTGCAACATTCCCTAAACGGTTTTCAACTAATATGACTTTCTGCAACATTCCCTAAACTGTTATCAGCAAATATTGTAACATTTAAAGTCTGCATTCTTGCTATATTTGCTCAATTGCACGGCACAACATTTTGCAAATATCGCACAAATATCCCAACATTTTTCTATCGGGAAATATATGTAAAATACAAATAAAAACTGTTTTTAAAACTAAAACTACTTTTTCTGTCCGCAATTCGCAATTGAACGCTTACAAGAAAATTAGACAAAGCAACTTAATAAAATTTAAACCCTTTAAGCCGAATCACCTGATGCGCAGAACCACGTGACCCACGCGACTTCGGGACGGACTACTAGCGCTTTACGCGGTTGAGATTTTCATCATCGATCCCTACGATATTAAATCATACGGTAACGGTTGTTGGTCTTATTAAATATAACTATATTATCGCGAAAATAATGATAGTTCGAATACGGTCATGATTAGATTCGTTAACAAATATAAATTCATTTAGTAATACAGTTATATGCACAGAAAAAAATCGCATATGAGGACCACCTAACTTATTGGTAATATACCAACAATTACAGGTGATCTTACTTATATTTTAGATAATATACCGATAAGTCTAGGTGTTCCTCACATACATTTTTTTCAGTGTGTAATCATACCAAAAACAGTTACCGTTTGATTTGATATCGTAGGGTAAATGATTCGTAATGTATCTCGAACCATATCGATAGAGTTAGACACAATAGGTAATTGGTAGAAAAGAATTAAAATGATGCCCAGAATCTTGTCAATGATAAATGTCTTTTAGAATTAAATTTCATCATGTCGTAGTCCCGGTGGTGTTATGGTTAGCACGTCCGACGTGTAATCGGATGGCTCCTGGTTCGACCCCTGGCTGGGACATGTTAAAATTCGGTTCTGATAATTGGCAATTCAAATTTCAGTATTAATTTCAATTTCAATTTATACTTGTTTGCATAAAACCAATATGCTAAAATTAATGTAACGTAAATGCACTCAATAAGTGAAAATAATGATAGTTCTGAATACGGCGATGATTATATTCTTTAATTAATTAATATGTTTATGGTATTGAAATGAAAATGTCAAAGTTCCGCCTTAAATTTTGCTACTGGTTACACTGTTACATAAGTAGCCAGTAGCCCTATCCGACTTCAGCTATTCGGTGTCGTTATGTCATAGTCATATCATAGGTGGTGCTATGAGCTGAGCCCCTACCCAATAATTTAATATTTGAACTAGATTAAAATCTAAATATTTGGCCATTATTATATTGCATATTTTGTATTAAATTTTTTACATGCATCTTTATAGGTCTCACGTAATTATAAGCTACGTTTATTATAAAGTAAACAATGAGTCTACGAGGCGCAGATGGTAGAGGCACCTCGATTTTATCCGACATTACGTAACCAATACTTTGTGTTATAGGCAATCGGGTAGAGCTGGTAGGCAGGTGAAAAATTTTAACGTTATTTTAACGTAATTTTAATATTATAAATATTATTTGATGCCAACAATAAAATATTTTTTTATTGGGTACACTTACCTATAATACTCGGTTTTTTTTCCATCTTCGCACTTTCGTATGCCTCAGCATTCCCAAATATCCCCCTTCCCAGATATATTTCGCATCCTCTTACAAAGCCGACTTTAGTTTCATTACTTTCGTCGGCGTTACTAATGATTGGTGTCATGTCATTCAAACTTTCCATGTCATCGCTTTTCTTATTCAATTCTTCAGAATGACATATTTCACGCGGATCGTTCCAACCTGAAAATATTTATCAATCAATAAGATTGTATAGTGCGAAACTGCACAAAATAAATTTTTTGTATATGAAAATAGTAAAATCAAAGAAAAAGATTTATCGAAGTCATTAACGGGAACTTTGAGACAATTGCAAACACAAGTTAACGAATTGATAATTCGGACCAATTGTTCTATATGAAACAGTTTTTACAACTACGTACTAATTCAAGAAGTTTTCTAACATTCTACAAACAGTAAAAATTTCATGAAAACATTGTAAAACCGTCAGAATACAATTTACAACCTTAAATATAATTTACTCGACTCTGTTTTACCTACAAATTCACCGTTTTATACGATATTTCAACCATCCATTCAAAAACGTTTTTCTTCCTAATAAAGCTTTAGACCCGGGGCCGTATTATTGAGTTCTCACGTACGGCACGTGACACAACTGTACCCATAGTTCATGTACCCACTGTACCCATTCAATTCACGATATAGATATATTCGACTATGGGTACAATGTTGCCACTTTCCTCACGTACCGTACATGAGCAGTACGTGACAACTCAAGAAAACGGGCAACGGCTTGCGTTCAAACAGCTGCACTCGAATACTTATTCAGAAGTGTCAACAACTACATTTGCCTCTACAAAGTACAGAAAATTGTACATTCGTTGAAATTTGTTTTCAGCAAATTAATGTGTGTAATGTTTTCTCTTTTTTAGTATATTTCGTAGGCATTGCCTCTTCCTTACTTATTTTATCGTCATTCGATCAAACGATTTTTGATTCTGTCTGATATTAACGAAGAAAAGCGCGTTTCACTATATAAATGTATCTGTTGGTAAAACAGGACAACTCCGGATATATATATCCTTAGAAAATCAGGAAAAAATAAATTATACAATTATTAATAATAATACCAATCTTAATTTATATGCGACACACATACTATTCGTATTTTACAACAACAACTATTGAATTATGTTGGAATGTAATTTGAAATAAGAAATCAACGCATTCTGCGTATGCTCGGTACACTATTTTATACTCAGGTCAGTCGTATAATATAATACGTTAGGTATTGTCGTTATTGTAAATCGAGTTCACTGATAAACAATATTTTGACATCGAAATTTCATCCTGGGCGTCATTAAAGTGATTTCGTAAGTGAATAACACATTACAATAGTTTAAATTTGTAAATAAAGCATTGATGTGACTAGAGACAGGTAGATTGTAGTGATAATTGTACTGTGAAGCACGATTGACAAATCACCAATTTAAATACCTTAAATTCTTTTAAAATTTTTTTTTTAAATCTCCTTAATTTAAATATATATTTTACATGTGCATGACAAGTATTCTGGACATACCTTAAGTTGTTTCGTGGAAACGTGTCAAAAACTTCAGGATAGTCTTCCCCGTATTTTCCGTCATGGGGAATGATTCCGTCGCCACCATTGCGTCATATTTGCGTTTATAATTCTCATTTTCGCTGTACAAGTTATCCATTTTCATCTGCAGAAGGTTATTTTCGGCTGTCAGCTTTCGTATTCCGAATTGGCTAGATACGTCTTCTGTCAGCTGTTGCATGTCAAAATATAACTTATTTTATACATTTACATACGAGTTAATTACAATGGTTACATTAAGAACCTTTAAATGTAACGCATTCATAGGGACAGGAAGTTTATGTTTTGAAAATTTTCAGATTATGCAATGAGATTGAGTCCTAAAATGCATATATATGCATTCAAAAACTTCTGATTATGCAAATTATGCGAATTTTAGAATGCTACTTTTACTGTACAGTGTGAAATTAGCAATGGAAAATGCTAATTATGCGAGATATGCGGCGAAAATTGCCCGTTTGAAAATATGCTGCGTTTGAAGTTCCATTATGCGTTTTTATGCGGAAGAAAAACATGTGTATTGGTCATTGAGGTGTCATTACATGTCAAGATTTTCCCTCTGAGCAATTCTGAGACATTATGCGTTTATGTGCAATGCATAAACTTCCTGTCCCTACGCATTCGGAATAAATGAAAAAATTCTTCGATTGGAATGTATTCTATGTACTACAATATGTCACGGACGATATAAAAAAAACTATAAAGTACATAATGAAAACAAATATTGTGTAAAATGCTAAGGAGAAATTAAGTTATCTTTCATTAAACAGAACGATGAAAGTGAAATAAATTATGCAGTTACATCATTCATTTTGATATCGATTAATGTCACGTTATGCGAAAGGATAAAATTACGTTAAATCGACCTGCACACGATACTATTGACATATAATTTTTTAAACAAATTACACATATGTCAGTAGAAGATAATGCAAAAGTACTGACTGAACTATATTTCCTTTAATAATTTACTTACTGGATTATCAGATGCGTGTTTTGGAGATGAAACTGCCAAGGGCTTGTGGCAACTAAAATGTTCTCCATGCTGCAAAAAGTTATATATTTAATATATCAAACAATGCAAAACTTTTTTTTTCAGTGTGTAATATTTTTGTAAAATTTAAGCGCTACTGCTCACAGTCGTAGATGGACATTACGTTATTGCCACCGTTCACGAAGATAGCATACGTTACCAATTCAAATATTAAAAGTTTCTACATCAATGTTTTAAACCTCTTGTGTGGTACTTTTGTTACGTAAAATAGATTGTTTGCTTAATGCCTCACAGATAACTTGGAAATAAAAACATAGCAATAGGAATAAAGAAATACGCATGCGCACATACTATTATCACAGCAACGGAATAACTGCGTATGCGTATTCTCTTATTCCTGTCGCTATTCCTTATATCGAATTAATCTGTCAGAGGCATAACACATTCTGCTTTTCATACCTATCAAGCGAGAGAACAGTAGCCTATCTCGGCCCCGTGTGAAAAAGGTAACTTTTTCTTCTTAGTTCTATAAAAGTATTGACGTAGCAGGACAAAACTTTGACTTCGTAACGCTCGTCTGAAATTGACTACTCGTTTGTCACTGGACAGATATCAAAAGTAGTACTTCAATTATACTTATTACAACAAACTATCGTTGAATACATGGGAGGAAAGACGTTTGCCGATTCGTGTTACGACAGCACGAGTCGAAGGTGAGTGCTGTAAACCTCACACTCGTTGACAGCCGTCTGGTATCCGCCTTTGAAGACCAATATAATATTATCGTTTTTTTCACTGTTTCCATAATTATTTCATAAATTGGTTTTAATTGCTGTTTCACTGTTGTTCGTTTCCGACGCACTTGAGGACGTATTCTATACCCGCGTAACCTGAAACCATGATATTCCATGTATTACACAAGAATTTATTACAAATCAACAATGGAAAAAGGATTCTGTTAAATTTTACCGGCAAGAAATGTCAGTACTTTATTCTACGCTCCTGCTTTCATGCTCAGTGTTTCATTTTTCGTGTAGTTTAAGGGGACGTCACGGTTCATTGCATATACATTACCGATCTTATGAGCTCAGAACGATTTGCTCGATACCAATATTGTTGTGATTATAAGGGTCAAAAGAATAAGTCATCTCAAATCTTTCATTAGATACTTAATCCTATAAAACAAACAGCAAACGATTTCACAGATTGTCGGAAAAATGGAACTCATTTTCATCAATATAAACGACGACGTCTTCACACTTTGAAAATGAATTATAATTGTGACAAAAATTTTATCTTCAGAATCGTGTTTTCTGTTTGTTGCATACGATTTGTATGTAGTCAATGATTTCAGACGACTCCTTCTTTTGCTTCTTCCCATATAGCATTGTAATAATATATAAGATTGCACCATATTTTGAAATAAAACATTCAATATTTTTTAAAATCGCTTCCGAAATATTTAAGCAATATATTTTAACATTGAAATATCGCAAGAGCATTGATCATGATGCGCGAACTTGTGAAACATTAATTAATATGTGCTACCGGTCACTGCCAGTAAATTGTGAAAATCTTGAATTGTGACTAATCAATTGACATACGGATCACTGGTATTTCCGAATCTGTAATCAATGCTCAGTCCAAGGATGACGGATATATTAAAAGCAACGTTGATACCAATTTTGAAGAGGCGCTCGAAGTTGACGCGATCGCGCTTATCGGTGATTATATCCAGACAGGAACGTCGAACTATAGTACGGAGACGTATATCGATAAGGTACTCTATGGTCGATATAGCGTTAATATCGAATTACGATATCGTAAGATATCCCTAGCAGAAATTTAAATCGGACTGAGAAGATGGCCCAATAAGGCGTCCCCAATTTCGGACGCCTGACAAGGCCATCACCGATGCCTTGCGTTACATCCCCATTTCCGCCGTAATAGTAACACCTTATAGGGCCATCATCTCATCCCGATATAAAATTTTTACAAGGGATTCGACCGTGATCGCGAATGTCTAGGTAACATCGGGGCGTTATCTATTGTTCATTATTACTATATTAAAGCGATATCAGATTTTAATATTGCGTCGATATTACAGTGATAATATAATGCCATTTCGTAATATTAATACAAGAAAAATAATACAAATAAAAATATACTGATTCCAAACTAACGCATGATATCCTCGCAATATCCTCACAATATCTGGGCAATATCTAATGTCGAGCGATATAAGATATGCATTGAAATACAATACTAATAAAATAATAAAGAAATATATAAAATTAATTGTTTTTACATTTTACATATAAATAGGAATACGTCACTATTACTATCGATACAAGCCACGCGTCCCAGTGCTTCGTGGCATCAGTCTCGTAAACCCCTTTTTCTTATTACACGCGAGCGAGTAAAGATCGCAATAGTTGCCTCATGTATTCGAACAACACTTTACGTAATTCATTTACCCTAAACACGCCACGTTGTTTATAATCACGTGTTATCTATTTTCACTATCATTAGTTATAATATCTCTCTGTGCATCCAGTTCATTCTTTATTGTACAAACTAGATTGCACAAGTAATAGATATGCTTCAATCAAATGATGCAGTGTTCTCAATTGTTACGCCACGTGCAATAACAAAACCTCATAAAATATCTAAGCGTAATTAGTATTGTACAATAAAACTCAGGAAACATTGTTCGAGTATTACTTTCGAAATTTTCAGAAATATTAACAATATTCACGGGACATTTAAGTATTACTGCAATGCTGTTAAAGATTTGTATGCTATATAGGTTATAATCGCAGAAATATTTATATTAATCACAATAGTGACAAACCAACGGTCAGTTTTTCAAGAATGAAAAACCCCTTAAGGTGATTCATCAAGCAGTTTCGCTGGGAACAAACGTACCAAAGTCCCTACTCATTTTTAAGATAACAGAATGGCACCAAATTTTATATAGTAAAAGTATACACGAAAATGAATTGAATGCGTTTAATTTGGTAGTGAAACGTACCAAAAAGTTATAAAAATGTTATTATAATTGACGTGTCGCCAGGCACCGCGATATATCTTTCACTAAATTAATCTAATCAAAAATTATTCACTCAGGAAATTGATGCATTCAATTCTTAAAACATGTAGGTTCACTTTCATCACGCTCGAAACGAATTTACATGTTTAAACAATTTTTCTCAGTTCGTTCCCTTTGAAATCACGACACACATAAAATGTGATATTATGTCGCCAAACTGATCAGTAAACAGTGCAACACGCTCGCACGAATGAGTTCATGTTACATTACAACATAATTCATTAGTGTTTCTTATAATATAAAAATAAAACATTTAAAGCATATGACTTAAGGTAGCTGCAATTATTAATAACTTTAATACTTTTATTATATAATAATTACATAATTACATTTTGGCTGAGTTTATACGGTTGCCGATAATCCCATTTGCTATATTATCACATTTGGGAATTTCTATATTATCGACACTACTTGAGTTGCGAATCGATTAACGAATCTCCGTAAGTATAACACTTTATTAAATAGTGATGTTATTTTAATGTTACAATAACGTACATAAAATAATAATTAATATTTTGTAATATTATTGTCACTTTGTAGGAATATCGTAGCGATATTATATGTCCGCTAAAATTAATATTATACGGATATTATTTTAGTACTCTTTGAATATTAAATGCATATTAGAGTAATATTATTACAGTATTACTGAAAATTATGTGCTATTAGGCTTTTTAAAACAAAAATAGTTAACACAGATCGAAACAAATAAAAGAATATTGAAGGCAATCAATATATGGTTAACATACAAATTAAAAAAAAAAAGCACTCAGCTTTAAGAATTGCTAACAGCTAATTGAACTACAGCTTTACGAATTAGAGGTTCACAAATTAGAGGTTCGAGGGTATAATTGATCCCCTACATATTGATGCACTTATATATTCGTACTCTAAACGTATGCATACTTTATCTTTGGTACAAGTATCTCTCGTCCAAGTTGACATTTATACACTGAATATTTGTGCTAATAGACATATGTACAAGTGGAAAATTATTTCTTAACATATGTGCAACAACTTAATAATAATATTCCTACAATTTGTACATGTTGATATTAATCTACGTCGACAAATGCACACTTCAAATTTATACACGTCTATAACTGTGCACTTCACGTTTATGCGAGTGGATATACATGCACATATATATTTCTGTAGATAGATAATTGTATACCAGACAATTATTTATGGGTAAATTAGTGTAAATGGATATTTGCACACTTTACCTGTATGCACATTAGCATTTGTGCAAGTATCTTTCATGTAGGTTAAAATTCATTCACTTGAAACTTATACACGTAAATACTTATGCACATGGAGACTTTTACACTTTGAGTATTAGCACTTAGTTGGTAAATGTACACTTAAAATTTGTAGACGCCGAAAGTTGTACTCGGGACAGTTATGCATGTCAACATTAATGCACGTAATGCATCATTATGTACGTTACAAATGTGCAAATGCAGATTGCTTTTCGTGCATAAATGCGCACTGAACATTTGTGTAATTCAATAAGTATCCACTGGATAATTGCACAAATGTACTGTAAAGAAACAAGGAATTCCTAAAAACATTTAACCTGATTATCTCAATAATAATTTGTTTCAATTATAAACTTTTTTCCAAAATGTGTTTGGGCCCACGTTGTATGCCAATGTAAAGTAACAATAAATTCATTACTATTTTAACTTAATGTTATTAATTAAATTATTGCTCAACTAAATCAAACATATTCAACTTTTTTTCAATTTCTATTTTTCTCCTTAATCTTTAACCTATTATTTCATTATTACACGTTTTTCAAAAATCTTTTAACCCTTAATGGGGCAAGAAAAAAGGGCGTTTCAAAATTTGACTAAACTTTGAGAAATTAATGCTTTTAATGACAATAAATTACATTTATGTCATGGCGAAATCTTAATGGGAAGTGATTAAAAGATGGTTGGATAACATACACCCGCTGGTCAACTATAAGACATCACTACACAAATTTCTAAATTTAATAATTAATCTGTTTAGTAATTTATTCTTTAGCATTTTTAATAATGTTATTACGGTTAAAAATGTATAATAATTTTATCCTAAAATTTGAATTTATTTACAATATATCCATTACAGCGTACAAATTTCTACGGAAACAGATGTCAATTTGATATCTTTTAGGCTAAAATGACAATTACATTATGAAACATGACTTTACAACCGCAAAACATCTTATCTAAAGGGCATTGTACACACTGTTAAGCACAAAATAAAGCTATGAACATTACATTACCGATATTTGACATAAAATTCGACTATTCATTCATTGAGAAAATTGAAATTGAATGACAAAATACAAACCTAAAAATTATGGCCGCGAGTTGCAAAATTACTTGTATTAACAAACTAAATGACAAAATGAAATGTTTTTTCATACAAAAATAATGTCGTTACAGTATAAGTTTACTTACTAGAAGCAAGTTTCCATTTATTATGAATACAACCTGCTCAAACCAAACTTAACGATTGAATAAACAAAAGTGATAGT